>CAUYON010124778.1:0-21772 GCA_963573935.1 Arctocebus calabarensis
AGGCGCCTGTAGTCCCAGTGATTTGGGAGGCAGAGGCAAGAGACTCACTTGAGCCCAGGAATTGGAGGTTGCTGTGAGCTGTGATGCCACAGCACTCTATCCAGGGTGACAGCTTGAGGCTCTGTCTCAAAAAAAAAAAAAGAATTATCCAGTCCAAAATGCCAACAGTGCAACTGAGGGGTTTTGGCATAGAGAGTGGCTTCCAGAGATATTAAGCAGTTTGACTTGGTAATACTTCGGGGTTGACTGTCTAGGCCTCTGGGAGGGAGCCATGAGGGTGGGATGGGAGATAAATTCTAAGTGGCTCCTAGTCATCTGGTTTTATGAGTGGTCTCATGGTGGTGCCATTTATCAAGTCAGTCATTGACAAGTAGGTTCAAGTATGTTTAGGGCACAAAATATCCTTCCTGCCTTTATGTCTCCCTATAGTTAGGGTCTCTTTCTTTCCTTCCCAAGGTTGTAGAAAGCATCATTTAAACTTTCTGTCTCTGTGTCTTCACTTCACCCTCACTCCTCCACCCACTGTAATCAAACTAATCACAATGAATATATCATCATTGACAGTGACTGATTTAGGAAAAGACATGTGACTCAGCAGTGGTCAATGAGAGGCAGGGAGAAAGGAATGGCCTTCATTGTATTGCAGAGGGGCTGGTCACTTCTAGGAAGGTCTCTCCAAAAAAAAAAAAAAAAAAAAAAAAGGACACACAAGGAGATGAACCCTCATCTTCTGCCTCTTAATCTTTTTATGGAAAAATTTAATGGCTGGTGCTGTGGCTGCCTTCTTGTGATCATGAGGGGATGAGCTGAGGAAGAAAGTCAACACCTAGAGGATCGTTGGGAAGGAATTGGTTCTTGATGATGCTATTGGGAAAGAACAAACCCTGGAAAACCTCTACCTGCAGATGAGAGGTGGGGGATCACAGATTCCTTATTTTTTAAGTCATCTTTTGGGGGGTCCTGTGTTACGCATAGCGCAAAGCATCCTTCATTCTACTCCTGTGAAACCTATTTTCACTGCTGTCACCACTAAACACAACTGCCACACAGAGGCACCACATCTAAGACATTATGCATTTATTATTTGATATAACAATTTTCCCACAGATGGCAGTAAAGTGTTTTGTTCTAATAAAATCAGTGTGTTAACAGTAGTTTTCTGATGGAAGTAAATTACCTTGAGGAAGGGGCACCTTTTTCTCATTCACACAAGGGCACCGTCTAGTCCTGGGGGTTGAATGTGTGGGCTGTCAGCAGCAGCTGCAGCACGGATGTCCTGTGCTGTTTGGTGAGCCTTGGGTTCCAAGATACCAGAGTGGCTGTTCTCTTCTTCTTGCAACCTGGCCGCGTCAGCATCTTTCTCCATAGTGCTTCTTTAGGGCTTGTTCCAGGATTCACTGGGTACCTTTTAGACAGCCTCACCCACTCCCCCTGAGGCTGATGGTCCCAGGCTCCCCAGCCCTAGCCAGGTCCTGCCCTCTGTTGCAGGCGTTACTTGACTTCTTACCTGCTTGGCATTGCCCCTAGGGTGACTCACAGGCACCATGACCTCAAACTCTCCCACTCAAAATTTCCATCTTATAACCTATGAAATGTTTTCTGCTCTGTTCCCTCCGTCTCCCTGGTCACTAGAGCAGCACCTGTGGGAGACAACTTAAGTCCCGCCCCTTCCCACCCAAATCCAGAACCCACCACCAAAGCCTCCATATTCTGGTTCTTGAATCTCTCTGAATCAAGCTACTTCTCATCCCATCTCTGCCACCTCCCCTTATGATCGGGCCCCCAGTTGGACAGGGGCATTGAAACCCAAGCACGACTGCAATCCGATTTGTAGTCTTCATGCAGTCAGAACTGACCACAGAGGAGGGCTGACCCTACTGGTACAGGCCCCCCAACTGCCCTTGCTTACCTTCCTTCTCATCTCTTGCTTTTCTTCTGGGTGTCCTCGCTGGTGGGCCTGGGCCCTGTGGCCAACCCGCTCAGTGCAGTACTTCTGTTACAGGCTTGTTAACACTCCCTTGGGACTTGCAGACTTGACTGCCCCTCCCCCACTGCACAGTCTGCGCCCTCAGGGCTGAAATCACATCTCTAGCCTTAATGAGATGTCTGCTTCCTTCGCTGAAGGGACTTTACTAAGTGTTTCATTGCAAGTTCTCTTTAAACAGCCAAGCCCTCAGAGCCATTTCAAGTAAGGTTTTATGTTCTGAAATTCAGTTAGTTCTCAACATTTGAGACCAGTTCTTACAGCAAGGTGGGGAATAAATCTCATCTGTTAAAAATGGTTCAGGAAAACTTGATAAGCCTTTTGTATCCAGAATCCTCAGTTCCCTGCCTTTAATTTCTGTGCTGGAGACAGATATTCTATACACTCACACACACACGCACACGCACGCACACATCGTCTTCTGTTCCTTTTTCAGGGCTCAGCCCAGGCTGGGGAGGACGGACAGACAGACACAGTAAGAGGGCAAGTGCAGTCCTGACTGCCCTGTGTGCCCCCTACCCAGTTCCCTGGGAACCCAAACTTGTCTCAATCCTCTCTCCACGTGTTTCATAAAGGCAGGATTATGGGATTTCCAGAGGATCCAGGTGGGCATCCCCTGACTGGGACCTGGTGACAGCCCAGGAAATGTCTCCTGCTTGGGAAAGAGACCTGGGTGAGGTTGAGGGTTCACCCCGACAAGCGAGGTCCTTACATGGCTGCAAGATGTTGACATGAGTAGTGCCAACTTTCCTCTCTCTCTTTCCCCCATTTGATTTTGTTCCTCCCTCTGGGGAAAAATAGCTCCAGCTCCTATTCCCTGCGGCTTGGCCCAGTGTGGGTTTCAGACCCTGTTTCTCTGCCTTTGTTTTGGTCTCAGTTTTTCATGGTATGTGTGTAACAGAGAGACAGCAGATGAGGAGGGTGTAGTGAGAAACAGATTCATGGCAGGGGACAGAGTCAGACAAACAGAAAGGCAGAGGCAGCAGGGGACAGGAAGGGGACCAAGAACCTCACGCAATTGCTGGAGACTTTCCTCAGCTGGCTCATGGTTCCATCGGCGGCCAGAGCCGGCTCCACTCTGCCCTCCCTGCTGGTTCCCAGGCGTATCCGGTTGGCAACAGAATGTGGGAGGGAGGAAGAGACAACACCCTGCTCTGGCCCCCCAAAATCCAGCTGGGGAGGTTTCACGTCAGAATTTCCGCAGAACCCAGTAGCTCGTTGTGGGCCCCATCTTCCTCCAGTCTGTGGGGCTGCCCCGTGTGTTTCTGGGGAACACAGTTGGTCAGCTCCAGGAGAGCAGTGCAGCGTGCTTGCCCAGCATGGCTAGTTCTCCATGTTCCCACCACCTGCTGGGGCTGGACCCTGTTTCCCAGTCCTCCTCACACTCCTATCCCATGCTTCTGGGGGGGGGGCCCACCGAGAGCCCACGTATGCCCCCACCTAGCTCAGGCCTAAGAAGGACACTCTTCCCTTCACTGCTGGGTTCAGCAGAGATGTTCTGGGATTTTTTAGAGAAGAAAAGTGACCAAGAACCAAGAGTAAAACAAAAGACTGAAATACACAAATAAGTCACTCACACAAATAATGGGTAATACATTTTTAAGATACCTGTTGGTATATTTGGCTCTTTGTGATCTGTTTTTCCCCTCCTTCTCCTGAAGCACTTTTACCATCTGGGAGGAGAGAGAGAGGGGCTAAAAAAGGAAGAATCTGGAAACCTTGGGCATTGCCACCCACCCCCTCACCCGGTTCTAGCCAGAGTGGCCGGCTGGCCTGGAAATGCTCCCACACGCACACCTACACCCAATGGGGGAACAGTGTGGCAGAAAAGGCTTCTTTAGGCAATAAAAGGGTTCCCAGCCTGCCACAGTGGGAAACAGCTTGCACCAGCGTGACTGACACATGCTCTCCAGTAAGCAGCCCTGTGCTGGAAGCCAGAGCTCTGCCAGCAGGCTGACCATGGGCACGAGGGGTGAGGGAGAGAGCAACATTTTACGGTCAGGCACCGCAGCTATGGGGGACAGAAAGACTTCCCACAGAGTCACTATGCAAGTCTTTCTCCCTGGCCAGCAGAGAGCTCTCCCTCGAGCATGATGGTTGGGAGCATGACATTTGGATCAGATGCATAGTGGTCCAAGGCCTGCCTCTGCCACTTAGTGATGGGACCTTGGAAAAATCACTTGACCTCTAGACCTCAGTTTTCTCATATGAAACATGGGAATGATGATGGTTTTTCACTTGCAGGGGGTTGTGAGGGCTACCTGAGATGTTACATAGTGGCTGCTCAACAAATGAGAGCTATGGTCATTGATTTTAAGGAGTTCTGTGCTGGCCTGGGTGTAAGAGGAGGGAAAGTCTTAAAGAAGAGGACAGGGAAGGCAGGAGGTGGCTTCCCTCCCTGGGGGTCCCCTTCAGTGTGGGGGAGATGCTGACCCCATTTCTCTGCCAGGGGAGGGCTGGCTTTCTCCCTGGACGTGGGGAAGGAACACAGAGAAGCTGTGCAGCTGCCCTTGGCCTCATCCTGTCTTGGCTACCACGTCCAGGCGTTACTTTCATTGCCAGCAGCACGACCTCAATTATTCCACTTCCCGAGGTGGACTCGACAAGAGTCGCCCCAAATAACTGGAATGGTGGTCCTTCCAGTTGCACACACTGGAGGCCTTGTGTTTTACACAGACAGCTGTGCCCAGTCACACGCAGGTCACCCAAGACACAGACGCGCTCCCTCAGACCTGCTCCAGGGCAGGCATCAGCACAAGTGCACGCCAGCTGGCATCACTCCAAGTGTGCTCTCTGTGCACACTGCTTTTCTCCGTGTGTGCTGTGTGCATGCGCGTGTGCAGTCCACGTTGTCAGCTAGAATGTGCTCTGGAAACCCAGCAGAGAGGAGCGTGTGAATGCGGCCATCATCATCAGGGATAAATTAATCCCAGACATGTAAATGGTTTTCTTTCTTCATTCTCAGCCCTCTGCAAATTCAATCATGACTCTCTGCCAGCTACTGAAACTAGGGGATAAGCGAGTACATGGCTGGGCCTGGAATATGGAGCAGGGCAAGGACCCTTCTGTACCCGCAGCCTCATTCCCCATCCCTGCTGTCCAGAATCCAGGACCGACTTGCACGCATTCCTGGATTCCCTGCACCAAGTAGACGTTGGGGCAGCAGCAAGGTGCCATGTTGGATGTGGAACTAGTGGAGACAGCTGCCCTCCTGAGAGCCGAACTAGGAAGTGATGCTGTGGGGTCAGAGTATAGACCAGCAAAGGCTCCCTGGTGAGGCCCCAGGGCCTAGCAAGTCTTCAAGCACATGTGTTTACCCATCCAGGGAGAACAACGCTAATCTCCGACACCCATCTCAACTTTAGCCAGGGAGAGAGGCTTGGCTAGTGACTCCATGGCAAGACTAGCTATGCCCCGTGGCTATGAGGGCCTGGCCATAATATATTACTCTCTCCCTCACCCTTCACACCCATAGGCAGCCTGCTGGCAGAGCTCTGGCTCCGCGTGTGTGTGTGTGTCAGTCACGCTGGTGCAAGCTGTTTCCCACTGTACATCCACACGCTAGCATTTGGGTTTCTATTCCCTTTTCTGAGCTCTGCTAAGGAGGGCCTGCCCCTTGGAGCTGGATCCACCTTCCTCAGGCCCACACCTTTTGGGTCTTAGCCCATAAGTATACTGGGTCAAGAATGTCCGTGGAGGATGTTGTGTGTGTGAGGCACTGCCAGTCTGTCCCTGGTGATGCCCTTGGTGTAGGCTGTGGGAAGGTTGGGCCTACTGTCTGTGCCTGGCTGGGAGTGAGTGCATTCCCTGTCAGACTGAGGGGCAGGCCTCAGTGCTCAGAGACAAAGCTGCCTGCTCTTCTTCTTCCAGAGGTAGAGGGTGGTGGTGGAGAATCCAGTTACTTTGAGGGGCTGCAAAGTTCTAAAGAATTGGGTGGGTTTGACTCCGGAAGAATGCCCAAGAAAGGTCAGGTGGAGACTAGTTTTGAAAGAATTGGGTGAATTGGTGATTAGGTTTTTTAATGGGGTAGGGGTGTTGTAAGTGGGGAGTCAGGAATTCTGAGGCTGGGAGGGAGGAGAGTGATGGAGAAATGGTCCTAGGGACCTGAACAGAAGGACTTGAAGGGGAAACTGAGAGGCCCTCGCAGGGAAGGGCCCAGTGTGGAGGAGCAGGCCTCAGGTGGAGACAGGGGCTCCTTCTGTCCCTCCCTGAGCCCCCTAGGACCTCTTACATAACCCAGGCCTGGACACAAGAGCTGGATTTTCACAGTTAGGCTCAGGCTGCCAGAAGAATGAGAAAAATGGGCCTGAGGGAATACCTCCACCATGGAGCACAGGAGGGAGAGGGAAGCGGGAGGGAGGCCGAACTCAGGGATGTGTGTGTCCTGGGCTGCCAGGTCAAGCCCTGCTCTGCTCCATCCCTGCCCTCCTCAGGGGGCCTCTGCGTGGGGCAGGCTCCACCCCACGTCTGGCCAGGCTGCTTGTGATGCCTGGGACCTGTCCAGACTCGGGCCCTCACCCAGGACAAGCCTTCACAGGCTTGTTCCCTGCACTTTTCCTCTCCTCCCCTGCCGAGCGAGACCAGGGAACTCAAAAAGGGGAGGAGGGGCAGGAACAGTGCTTTCCAGAAGCCCAGCCTGTCCTCAGCTTCAGAGTCAGCTCAATCAAGTGTCACCTGCCTCCAGGCTGGTCAGAGGGGGAGACCCACCTACCAAGTGCCAACTGCATGTCAAACATCTCCAGTCCTCACCTGTGAGAGATAGCTGTTTTGAGCCCCATTTTAGAGATGAAAAAACTGAGGCTCAGGAAGGTCACACAGCTGTTAATAAAAGGTAAACCCAGACACGTGGAATCCACTTTCTCCCCACCAGCGTAGCCACCCCACCCTAACCAATCTCACACCTGTGACTTCTAGGTTGGACCCAGAGCCCCTGTGTGATGGGTAGGGGAGGGAGGAGAGATGCAGGTAGAGGCCACGGTGAGTAGAGGTAGAATTGCTGAAGTCTGTAGTTTTTGCGACAAGTATTTGTTGAGTAACTACCATGCCCAGACTCTGTTTTAAGCACAGAATTCTTGCCCTTGTAAAAGCTTCTAGTCAGGGAACAGATAATAAATAATTTCAGGTGGTAATAAGTGAGTGCTGGAAAGTGAGGAGATAAACAATGATCATGGATGAGGACTATCTAAAATAAAATGGTATTGGAGGAAGAAGAAGGAGGGAGAGGAGAGGAGGGAGGGGAATCAGTGGGCTCCCACCTACTGGGAATACCTCCTGGGTTCGCAACTACGACAGGGACTTTATCTAAAAAATGCAAACATTGTAACCTAACCATTTGTACCCTCATATTAATCTGAAATTCAACAAAAACAATAAAAATTAAGAAAAATAAAATAGTGACCTTTTTAGATGGGACAGAGGAATATCCCTCTGGAAATGTAACACAGGAGCAGAAACCTGGCTGAAGGAAATGAGTGAGCCATGTAAACCCCGGGGTGGGGGGGGAGCATTCCAGGCAGGGGGCACAGAGAGTGCAAAGGCCCTGAGGCAGGAGTGACCTTGGTTTGCAGAACTGGTCCCACTGCCTGAGTGTCTGGCCCTCATCCCCTGTATGGCTCATCTTAAACTTCTCTAGCAGGGAAGTGTCTTAGCTCATTCCTATTGCTCCCTGCTTGGCCCTTGCTAGGATGCAAGTGGGTACCCTCACTCCTCTAGGCTGGGCTGGCAAGGCAGGCACTGACCCTCCTTGGCCACCGTCTTTCCCATGGTTTGCCACCTGGAACCCAGCCTGTTTTGGGGAAATTCTGGAGTTCACACTCCTCACTGCCCACTCTAACTCCCACTGGGGGTTTGGGCAATACACTCTTTCCAGATGGGCAAGGGTAACTATTTATTTTATTTTTAAAAATAGCTTTTATTGCTTTTTGTCTTATTACAAAAGTAATATATGTTCCTTACAGAAATTTGAGAAAAAAAGCTAGCCAAAGGAAGAGTATAAAACAACAACTAATCCCATTACCCAGAAAGAACCGCTATTGGCACTTGGGTCTCTCTAGAATTTTCCATGTGAGTATGAAATATATGTTAGTATTTTTAAACAATGTGATCTCACTGTAGCAGTGGTTTGTAACCACTATACTGCGAATACCCATGTGCATCACTGAAAATGCTGCTACAATGTGATTTCATGGCTGTATAATTGTCAACCAATTGTGGGAACCTCTGTGTTGGGGTGAGGGGTAGGGGTTGGGTTAGGGCAAGATGAAATGCTTCAGAAGGGTTAGGATTGATGGTAGATGCTCAATTTTCAAATACTTCTTTTACATTTTCTTTTCCCACGTTAGAGTAAGTCTTTGAGGGGACTTAAAGCATCTCTCTCTGTGCCAGTGTGGTCTCCACGCCTCCCCTCAGGAGGTGCACCGCCCTTCGCTGGAGTATGGGAAGAAAAGAGTTATAGAATCAAATTTTCAATGTGTGATGTTTGGATTGACCCTGGCCCCCCTCAGGCCAAGCGACCGATGGTCACATGTTGTGCGGGAGGTTAATAAGTGTCCTGAGGGAAAGACTGTTGGCAGTGTCGCCCTTGTCAGCTTCCGATGTATTGCCTTTTTGTCTAAGCTTTTGATGTGAACCTGGTTAGTTAAGAGGATTTACGAATTACATGATCTGGCTTTAACTAAAGCAACCCTCACGGAAATGCACACATGGCTTAAAAAGAGTCCTGCCAGGAAGCTTCTCTGATACAAGACAAGCTAACAAAGCAAAGAAGGGGTAAGTGCGGACCTGACACATGCTTCGGGTGAGGGCGAAGTGGACAAGGAGCATGAGGAAGTAAGAAAGCAGCCGGGGAGACTCGGATCTGCCAGGAGGTCAGTGATGCCGGCCGGGATACCAAGAGGACGTACAATGATTACCAGTGGCAGTGACCCTGTCCTAAACATGCCTTGACATGGTAACACACGACTGTTGTCCTTGGGGCACTGCGTGAAGAGGTAAGGAGACATCTACTGGGGGTGCGTGCTCAGACTTTTCACAAATGGGTGTTTGCTATTGAAGGGTTTGGGGACCACCACTTCACAGCCCCTGCCCCAGACCCTGTGCACAGCGGGGCTCAGGAAGTCCGTGCAGGGCGACCTGTCTGTGTGAGTGTGCTCCTGTAAGAGGTTTTTACAACTGAGTGCTGGACTCGCCTCCCTCTTGTAGGGCATTCGCCCCTCCTCCTCCTGCCCACCTTCATTTTTCTCTCATTTATTCCCTCCTGCCAGTGGGTGCCCCTGCCTGACCCTCATTAACTCAAAGTGTAAAAACCATTTGTCTGCAGTCTCCTTTCCCCCCTCCTTCCCCAGCTGGGGGCTGGGGCCGGCCCTTCTTTCCTCCCATGGAAGCTAAGAC
The DNA here is from genome assembly GCA_963573935.1 of Arctocebus calabarensis. Classification (NCBI taxonomy): domain Eukaryota; kingdom Metazoa; phylum Chordata; class Mammalia; order Primates; family Lorisidae; genus Arctocebus; species Arctocebus calabarensis. Next base: position 9,374 of record CAUYON010124778.1, read on the forward strand.
CTCTGCAGTTTATGAGCTAGACCCTAACCACTAGACCACATGGAGCAGCCACGACTTGTGAGGGGATGGCCTTGGGGCTACTCAGGAGACTTATAAAATGTGAGCAATGCCCCTGGGGGACACCAGATATGCCCCTCACTGCTCAGAAGCAGGCAACACTGCCTTGTAAGCCACGCAGGTTGTGCATTTACACATCTAAGGGCCCTACTGTCAAGGACAGTGATGTGGTTATTGTCCCCTCCAGTGGGGATGCATGTCTTCTTTGGCTCTCTCCTTTCCACCTCTGCCCCAGCCTCCAGGGCAACTCTAGTCCCAAGGACCTCTGACCTCAGCCTTCCCACCTAGAGTGGGTAACTGTTCATCCATGAGCCTCAAAGGGAGAGGAAGGAGAGGGAATTGGACCTGAGATTAAACAACCCAATATATGTTGAGTCCTTAGAACGGTATGGAAGTGTTTGCTGTGATGCCAAGGAGGTGACGGATCAGGAAGGGTGGCTGAAGAGCGGGGCCAGGGGCCTCAGGTGGCAGCACAGGCACTCCTGAAGAGGACAGACTGACCCTAAAAGAGGAAGGCGTCTGCCCAGAGTGGGGATGCCAAAATGCCACTCACAGGCAGGTGCCCTTCCTCGCCAGCCTGGGACTCTTGGGGGCTGTGTGAGGCATCCCCCGGCCACACTGGAAGTCCACCCTGGGCAGGGGACCTAAACCCTCTGGGCTTAGCAGGCGGCCACAGGGGCTGATTGCCTGCTTTTCTCTGGGCAGCCCAGCCGACTGGCAGAGGTGAGTGGGCTGGGGGTGTTCCACTGCCTCCCCTGAGCTGGCGGGGGACCAGAGGAATCCAGGAGTCAGAAGTGGACCATGGGTTTGTGGCCAGGAGCCCAGCCTGGCTCTGCCCAAGAAAGCCTTGAGTTTTCATTACTCAGGGGGAGCCACAAATTGTCTTGACGAGTGCGGTTGGGTTTATGTAACGTAAACACCTCAGCACGCAGCGTTCCACCTGTGGGGAGGGCAGGTGTGGGCCTCGGATGCTGGCTGCTGTAGGCAAAGGATGGGAACAAGCCAGCCTCACCTCAGGGTGGGGGCCACCTAAGTGGTGTGCCAGACCAGTGCAGTGTCTGAAACCCCCAGCGGTGTTCACTTGCTGGCTTTGGCAACTACCTCTCCCAGTCCCCAGCTTGAAGGCTGAAATAAGGCCGACTAAGTAGATCTCCCTCTCAGCCTGGTGAGATGAGACCCTCTGTAGGCCCCTGCCATCCCTGACTTTGATGGCCCAGAGCATTCCTGGGAACCTGGGGTGAGGGAGGTAGTGGCACTTAACTAGGGACAGTGGGCACACGGCCCCACCCGTCCCCACTTCTGTTTGAGGCTGACGTGAGTATGTGTGGCAGCCCTGTGGGGCCTCTTCCTGGGCTGGGCCGGCCTGCTCCTTGTTGGTGGGCGGCCTGGGGGGCCCTCAGCTGGCCTGGGCTTCCCCCAGTCCCTGCTCCCTCACACTGCCCCAGCCTAGGCCCTAACTGGCCCCGTGGTGGCTGCTCTGGGATTCACTCAAAGCCACCACTGACCTGCCTCCCCACCCGCCAGAGTAAAAATAGATGTTTCCACCGCGGCCACCTCCGCAGCCTCGGCTCTCTCCCACTTGAGGCCCTGCCAGTGCTCGGCTCAGTGAGTGCAGCCCGGTTACAGGGCTGAGCCTGGCGTCAGGGCCTGCTGCAGAGCCAGGCTGCTCATGAATGCCCTATTGTTTGTGGCGGTCACCCTGTGTGTCCCTCAGCCAGGCCCGGGCTCTGCCCTGCTCACCTCCCGATCTCTTCCAATTCCCTTTGGCTTTGTGCCCACCAGACCCCTCAGTTTCCTACCTTTTACCTTGTCCTACAAGGGAGGCATAGGCCCTCATCACAGGGCCACTCCACCCGCATGTGTCTCCTGCAGTCATGTGGGGCCCACGCTCTGATAGGCCATATGCTTGGCTTAAGGCTATGCTACCACCAGCTTGAAATTCTTAATACTTTTGGAATAAGAGGAGAGTTTGTATTTTGGACTGTGTCGTCTGAATTACACAGCTAGGTCTGCTCCATTTGGAGCCACTAGTTTGATGGGGGAGACTCCACAGAACACAGATCTGTTGGGAGAGCCACATCCTCTACATTAGGGATCCCGGCTGCCTGCAGAATACACACTGATGGGAACCATAGTCTTTCCCCCTGTGAGCCCCCAGGCCAATGTAGGAGGCACAGTCCTTGCTTGCAGACAGCGTCAGGTCTGATGGGGAGATACACTCCTCGCTGGTGAGCTCAAGGATTGGTGGAGAAGGCACGGCTACTGCTCTTAGAGAACACGCGTTCTGATGGGGGCGACAGAGCCCAGACTTCAGTGAACCACAAAGAGGGGAGAGACTGACTGTGCCCTTGGGGACCTTCAGACCAATGGCAAAGATCAAACAGACACATGTGTACGTATAGGAGGGTTGGTCCCAGTCCTAGCTAAAATTCAAGGGTATTCTAGGCATGGGGTCCTCAGCATTCTGTAAGAGCTGCCAAGGAGGAAGAGCTCGGGCAGGATGATGGAGGGAGAGGAGGGAGATGAAGGAGAGGAAGGCAGTCGTGCTTGTCCTTCTGGGTACAGACTGGCTTGTGACGGGGTCCTGGATTGGAAGGACTTCGCAGAGGACCCAGGGAGCAAGGTAGAGCTTAGATGCTCCTGCAGGGTGGCAGCCCTGGAAACAGCATGGATGCTGGTTGCTCCTGGCAGAGCGCGTGTTGGCCAGGTCCCTGCCTGCCCGGGGAGGGCTGCAGAGTGCAGTGGAGGCTGGGAGTGTGCCCCTGGGGACTAGGACTAAACTTCTTGGGAGTGGGTGGGGTGCTCACTAGGGTCCTGCGAGTGGGCCATTGATTGGTGACTGCCTATCCCGCTAGGCACAGGGAAAACAAGTAGGATGGCAGCAGCTCCACTGGAGCCCTTGAGGGCCAAAGGGTTCATAGAACACAGGAGGGAGATCCCTATGGAGGCAGGCTTCCTGGAGGAGGTGACGGGCTTGATGGCCAAACGTAAGAAAGCTCTGAGAATGTCCCTGCCTGCCAAGCAGAGTGCCATGTCTTTGGGGGTACACATAGCCATGTCAAGGCTCCTAGTTTGAATGACCCCAAGAGGAGCCCACACTGGAAATGGCGAGGAGAAATCCTTCAGGTGATGGGGTCTCCTGCTCTCTGAGGAGGTGAAGTGCTCATGGGTAAAAGACAAGTGGCAGAGAAGGTGGTGGCATGTAGCCAGTGCTCCACCCTGGGGGCTGCCCCTCCCTCATCCAGAGCCTGGCGGTGGGCCTGGGCTTGCCACTTGCATCTCCTTTTGGCCCGGCAAGGATGGCCAGCCAGCCGGTGCCTAGGTCACAGGCAGCTGGGCCTTGGGGAAGCTTCTGATGGTCTTTCCACTATACAGAATCCTGGATAGCATCTTGAGGAAGCGGCACCCCTGTGTGGTCTGTAAGGAGCAAGTTAAATCGTGTCAGGCCCTCATCCCCTGTGGGAGGGGTTATGGGCCGCTGCTTTCCCTGAGCCGGTCCCTAGTGAAGGCTGTGAGAGGGATTCCCAGGGAATGGCTAGACCTTGTGCTTGGGTGGGGGTGGGGGATCATGGGGCTTGTTTGCCCTTGAGCAAGAGGCTCAGAATGTGCAGGGTGATAGGTGGAAACCTCCCACCCCCCAGGAGTGTGGGAGCTATTGAAGAGGGGGAGAGAAATGTGAGAGATGACTTTGGGGACCAGGTTAAGGATTCAGTCTGGGGCTGGGACAGACTTTTAACCTTTGTGGAATGACTATATCCACCCAGGTGAGGTAGAACTGGGGATCTCAACCATTGAGTCCACCCAGGCCTGCTCTCAGGCGACTGTGTTTTAACCAGGAACACCAGCCACAGTCCCTGCCACACTCAAGACGTGGCTGTGCTGGACATTACACTCAGTGGATAGTGGCAAGTGAGATGCCACGTCCTTCCTCACAAACTGTCCTATGCCCGGAATGGAGAGTTGGGGAGACGTGTGTCAGAGCAAGAGAGGACACAGACCAGTGAGGCTGAGTTCCTACACTCTCTACCCTGGCCTGACCCTCAGAATTGTACCTCTGCAGGCCAGGCAGCAGAGGGAGAGCTTCTGATGGGCCCACATGGTGATACGGCTTGCACCAGTAATCTAGGCATTTGTGGAATTTCTCCTTCCTGGAAATCACAGACAGACAGCCTTCTGGGGGAAGAATAGGTCTTCTCCTTTTCTCCTCTATCCGAAGGCTGGTGTCAGGGCTTAGCTTGATGCCCCGGAACAGTGTTTTTCAACCTTTTTCTTTTTTTTAATCTCATGGCACACTTGAACTATAGTTAAACTTCCATGGCACACTTAAATTATGTTGATCAAAAAGAAGAAGGATGGGGGGGGTCAAGGGGTATGGTACACCTTCTGGGGGTAGGACACACATGTAAGAGGGCCCTTGTCTAACAAAAGCGATCAGTGTAACCTGATTCTGTGTACCCTTAATAATCCCCAACAATTAAAAAAAAGGGGGGTGGTGCCTGTGGTTCAGTGGGTAGGGCGCAGGCCCCATATACCTAGGGTAGTGGGTTCAAACCCAGCCCCAGCCACACTGCAACAAAAAAATAGCTAGGCTATTGTGGCGGGTGCCTATAGTCCCAGCTACTGAGGAGACTGAGGCAAGAGACTCTCTTAAGCACGGGAGTTGGAGGTTGCTGTGAGCTGTGATGCCACAGCACTCTACCAAGGGTGATGAAATAAGAAAGACTCTGTCTCTAAAAGAAGAAGAAGAAAAAAGAATACACTTTCTGTGCTTTGAAATTCTTTCAAAAATAACTTAATTAATGATCTTTAAAAATTTTCATGGCATACCTAAGATGCTCTTGTGGCACACCAGGGTGCAGTGGTACAGCAATTGAATATCACTGCCCCAGAAGTCTTCCCAATGTTTGCAGCCCCCCCAGCTGTGTTTGCCTTCTCTGCCCTCGAAAAGCAGTTTCCATGTGCATCTTCTAGCCAGAGCTTGATATCTTCCCCTGAGAGAAGAACAACACCCACCCCCAGCCCACCCTGAGACAGAGGTGGTGATGAGCCCGCCCAGCCTGCACGGCTGCACATTTCCTAGGCTGCCTCACTTCATTCATTTATTCATTCAGCCCACTGATATTTACTGAGCGTCTGAGGAGCCCAGATGGCTTTGCGGGCGTTGAGTGGGGGAGGAGTGCTGGCAAGTGAGACTGATCTTGGCCTTGGGGAAGCAGACAGACCTGGGCCGGCAAGTGTTCTACAGGGCAACTGAGGCTGCTTCTTGGCTGGGGGTTGGGGTCAGTCCTCCTGGAAGTGGGGGATCCCCAGAAATTTTTCAGGGCGTAGGCTCTGTGCATAGGCTCAGACCCCAGGACCTGTGGGGTGAGGAGAATGGGATCGGGCTGACCTGGTGAGGCAATTGAGGCTGAGGACCCAGGAGGCCTGGTGGTGGGGGGACCTTGGTGTCCAGCACTCTCTTAGGACTGTTCCCCCAGATGTCTCTCACCTCAGGACTGGGCCCATTTTCTCTGCCTTCTCCTCCCCTCCCTGCCACTCCCTCTCCAGACAGAAGCCCTCATTTCCTACCTGCCTCTCCTCTCATCCCCTGGCATCTGGCATCTGTTGGGGAAGTGGGGCCATTTGAAGAATAAAGGAGAAGGCAGGAGGGAGGAAAGTCTCCTCTCAAGGCCCAGCCTGCAGCTGGGGTGAAACCTGTTCCTCGTTAACACCCTGAGTCAGGCACCAGCATGGGGGTGTCTGCCTCCCCAAGCCCCCTCAGGGACCAGGAGGGGAAGGCCCACTGGGAGATGTTAGCACCAGTTATTGGGAGCAGGTGGGAAGGGATGGGGGCAGGGACACCGAGGAGGAAGAAAGGAGGTGGGAGTGTGGGGGCGTCCAGCAGACTCTGGCCCCTGGGACCCTAAGCCCATTATCTGGAAAGAGTGCCTCCACAGGAAGTTCTTTGGCCCAGAGTGAAAGGAATTTCAGATTTGGGGGTCACAGAGGCCTTCAGGAGGAGCAGAGCTGAGAGCCTAGTCTGTCTGGGCTGGTCCCAGTGGAAGCCACAATGTGTAGACACTGTGGGCCACACCATTCTGTCCTTCACACAAGCCCCTAGGGTCTGAGGTTCCCTGTCCAGGACACTGGCAGCGGTGGGGTGGGGTGGGGCACTGGTCTGGGTCTGCTCTGTGTGCGAGGAAGCCAGCATTTTCTGTCCCAGTCCAGGGGCTGGACATGAGGCGGGGGTTCCACAGGGGAGGCATTCCAGGGTGTCAAGTCAGAGGGTTTCTGGTGGTGGTGACAGTGTTGAGTGGCAGTATGACAGTGGTGATGGGGTGATAGCAGTGGAGACTGGCATCCTTGTTTGGCCCACTTCTGTGGGATCCCTAGGGGGTATCAGGTTGGAGACCCTTCTTAGCCTTCTCTTCAGCACTCTCCTTCCACCCCATCTCCAGCCCTCAGAAACACCTTGGGGAAGTGGCTTCAACTGGAGATCTGAATTTAGCAGCTGCTGAGCTCAGGGTCATAGGAAAGGCAGACCTGGCCCCTGCCCTCATGGGGCTCGGCTGACTGCAGCCCCACCTGAGTGTTTGTCCCTGAAACAAGCATGGGAGGAGCTCGGCCTGGTCCTCATTCTCACCTCTGCCTCCTGCCTCAGCCCAGAGCTGTGGCGTGGTGCTGGCCCCCAGACATTGTAGAGCCCACATGATTTAGATCCTGAAAGAAGAGGGAGGGCTGGGCTGGGATGGGCAGGGTAGGGTCAGGGCCATATTTGTGCACCCCCCACCCTCGGCCCCTCCTTCTCAGCTTGTTTTATTGAACCTAGGCTCATGCAGGCCCCTTCCTGTTCCACGTGTCTCGGACCCAGATCCCTCCTCCAATGTTTTAATTAGATCCCAAGTTCATTAGCTGCCCAAATGCCTTCCAGATACCCACAGCTGGTCTAACCCACCCCACACCTGCTGGTCCAGCTGGGCCTCCCCACACCTGGAAGAAATTGAGGCCTCCATCAAGGGCTTAGGACTGCATGCCCTCCCTGTGGCCTCTAATAGCCAGAACCTTCCACTGAGAGGGGGTGGGTGGGCCACAGAAGAGGTGCCTCTCCTGCCCCAGCCACATTGGCCCCCAGGATGGCGTTGTGGACACAGCACAGGAGTTGTGATATCTCTGAAGGTAAGTTCTGGAGATCTGAAGCCGGATACCTTTGCTTACCATGCTGGTCCCCTTTCACCTCACCATACCTAGGTACCCCTTTCAGCGCCCCTCCTTGAGAGAACCTGCTCTGGACCCAGTGTGTTTGCCATCTGTGTGTGGGAAGGGGACAAGAAGGGTCTGTGAAGGAAATCAGAGGGTTGGGGGAAGCTGCGGCTTTGACATCACTGATGGGGCGTGGTGGGGGGGTGTTCCTGGAGAATTCACCAGCCCAAATCATTCAATGAGTGGCAGACAGAAGATCAAATCCAAGGTCTTGGCCCAGGCTTGAAATCAGATTTGTCTGTAGTGGCAATCCTCTTTTTTTTTTTTTTTTCTTTTGTTTTTATTGTTGGGGATTCTTTGAGGGCACCAGATGCCAGGTTACACTGCTTGCATTTGTTAGGCATAGCCCCTCCTATAATTGTGTCTTGCCCTCAAATGGTGTGTCACCCCCTCTTTCCCTCTCTCTGCTCTTCCTTTCCCCAACCCTTTCACTCCTTCCTTCTCTCTGCTTTTCTTTTTCCCCAACCCCGTCCCTCCTTCTCTCTGCCTCTGCTCTCCCCGTCCCCCCCTCCCACACCATGTACCAAGTCATTAATTGTCCTCCTATCAAGAGTAAGTATATAGGATTCATGCTCCTCCATTCTTGTGAAGCTTTACTAAGAATAATGTGTTCCACTTCCATCTAGGTTAATACAAAGGATGTAAAGTCTCCATCGTTTTTAATGGCTGAGTAGTATTCCATGGTATACATATACCACACTTTGTTAATCTATTCCTGGGTTGGTGGGCATTTAGGCTGTTTCTGCATTTCAGCAATTATAAATTGAGCTGTGATAAACAGTCTGTAGTGCAAGTGTCTTTATGGTAGAAGGATGCCCAGTAATGGGATTGCAGGATCAAATGGGAGGTCTAGCTTGAGTTCTTTGAGGGTTCTCCATATTTCCTTCCAAAAACGGTTGTACTACTTTGCAGTCCCACCAGCAGTGTAACAGTGTTCCTTTCTTTACACATCCATGGTAGTGGCAATCCTCTCTCCTGGTTGGCGAAGTTGCACCAGTTCCAGGGTGTACCAGTCCCAAGGAATCCAGTGAATGAATTAATCGAATACTCTCATTTATAGTACCTGAGAGATAGGCACGACTATGAGAGCTTCACAGATATTAACTAATTTAGTCCTTACACCAGCCCTGCGAGGCAGCTGATAGGACCTACCCATTTTACAGGCGAAAGAGTGATGGAACAGCAGGCTCAAGTCCACATGGGAGGTTGTTTTTGGTAGGATTCCAATCCCTGTGGGCTGTGCTCTCTGTCCCTGTGCCCTGCTGCCTCCCTAGAATACACTGTGTGTTGCTCCCTGGGGTGGGGCAGTGTTTAAGGCCCTTCCTCTGGGAACTCATAGGTGCTGGAATTGCTGCCACCCCGCCCAGGAGAGATGGGAGATCCTGGCTGTGTGGCCAGGGCCAGGCAAGGTAGTTTGCTCCTTCTATCCCAGTTTACAAATATAAAATGAGAATACTGCTTTGAGCATGATAGAGAAGGGCAGGGTGCCCCATGCTACCTCTATTACTTCTGATAGCTGCCTGGCAGGATGGAAGTGTCTGCTGCTCAGAGCCTCAACCCCCAACCCAAGCCTGAGGATAAGTTCTTGAGATGTAGATCCTTTTCATTAAGTGAAATCTGTGAGAGCCCCAATTTATTAAAATAGGCAGAAACACAGCTGAGTTGATTCAGATCTGGTTTGGGTGGGAGTGATGGTGAGGAGGCTGATGTGGGGGCATCTGGCCCCCAGTACCCTTCCATGCCTCAAGGCACCTTGAGGAGCCCAAGGACTCCCAAGACCTTGGAATCATTGTCTTGAGAGAGCCACCTGACTGTCTTTTGGGGACGTAGCTGATGACCAGCAGCTGGCCAGTTTGTGTCCCACCAGTTCCTCTCAGGCCTATGCTAGGCCACCCTGCCCCCCCCTCATGTGATGGTAATTCTGAGCTGAATGGGTTGATCTGGGGAGGACACACAGAAGGTGAGAGCTGGGTCCACCTTTATAGGGGGAAAAGAGGGGGAGCAGAGAGAGCTCCCAGCTGCCCTAGACATGTGTGTGTTTAGCACCTTAAACAGTTTTCCATGTGCCCTCCTCCTCTCGTTATGTTTCCCCAGCAGGAAGCTGGGAAGCCTGACTGTCAGAGCCAGTTCCAAATGCCAAGGCCTAAAAAATCCAACCAGCCCAGGGCCCTATATCCCTGGCTTAGGTGGCAAGAACATGAGGGCTGGGATGGGGTGAAGCACCCCTTCATGTTTCACCTCTGCAGAATAATTCTGCTGCTGGTCTGGCCCCTGTGTCTCCAAGATCCAGGCACCTTCCAGCCATCTCATACATCTTGGCCAACTCAGTCCATGTCACACCTTTGCTTCCCAAGAACCTACCTACAATGGCTCTCTGCTACCTGTGTTAATAGTAGGTCCTCAGCCTACTGTCTAAATTCCTGCCATCAACCTGTCTTGTCAGTTTCATCTCTGGTTACTTCTGTATTTTCCCTGCCCCTGCCCATCCCCACTCCCCCCCAGTCCCAGAATCAACCTTCAGCTGGAAAACTTCTTTGAGCAACAATATTTTTCTTGGTACATAGTCAGTATTATACTGGGGAAGAGGAGACCCTATTCATCATGAATGGGTATACTGCATTTCTGCATAACTAGACTGCAACCTCTGGGGAGTGGGGATGTTGTCTTCTGAGGCAATCAGAGCTGAGTTGGGATTCTGTATGCTCTGCCTGGCTATGTGACTTTGGAACACTCACTTCATGCATATGGACACTAGTTTCCTAACTTATAAAATGAGAATTACAACTCCTCTCTAAAGTCTGCACTTATAAAACCTGTATGACTCCTATGAGGTTAAGGGTATGGAAAGCACAACTCCCTAATCCTGCATTGTTAAATGAGTTCCATGTAATTATTATAGATAGGTATGTTAGTCAGTTTGGGCTGACATAACAGAATACCACAGACTGATTGGTAGAAATTTATTTCTCATAGTTCTGGAGTCTAGAAGTCCAAGATCAAGTTTCCATCAGAGGCCTTTCTTTCCAACTGTTAGGCAACTACCTTCTTGTTATTTCCTCACACATGTGTGCTCAGAGAGAAAGCGAGAGCTCTGGGGACTTCCTCCTCTTATGAGGACACCAGTCATGAGTGTGGGGTCTGAGTCCCACCATGAAACCTCATTTAACCTTATTTCCTTAAAAGCTCTGTCTCCAAGTACAGTCACATTGGGGTTGGAACTTCAATGTATAAATTTGCGGTGTGTATGACAAAATTTAGTCTGCAACAATGAATTAAATATAAAGAGAAAAGACCTCTGTGGTTGAGTATATTTGGGAAAGGATGAGTTCAAGCAAATCAAACCAGATTCTTGACTGCAGGTCTTCTCAGAACCTTCCACTGTGAACAAGACTTAATATGCTATTTACAAAACACACTTAGCTTTGGAACTCATGTTTCATAGATTATCTTGCAGAGTTAGTGTTTTCTGGAGCCCTGTATAAGCCCTGATGCCCTGATTAATTGCTGCATAGCTCTTTCTGACTTGAGTGTAATAATAACTAGGGAACTCTTTCTGTCAAATGTTAGATCTCTGATATGAAACCCTAGTTTGTGACATTGTCAGTCTTACTTATTAGAGTCCTGAGTGAGATTCCCCAAACTTACAGGTTTTTTTGTTTGTTTGTTTTTGTGAGGTTCTTAATGCTGACTGGCAGATGGATACTCACTTGGCTGTCAGATCATAGCAGTTGGCCTGGGTGCCTAGAGGGCAGCTCTTTGTCATCATAAGCCATCAATGTCTTTGCTGCATGTCAGCTGCAGCCTTACATGGAGGCTGAAGGATAGAGGCCCTCAATGGGATAACCTTTCATTTGACCCTTTGCTGAAATAGTACTATCCAGGAAATGTGGGCCTGGGCCTTGCTACTTTAACATCTGAGGACCAGCTGCATTAGTATCACCTGGGAGCTGTTAGACATGCAGTGTCTCAGGTCTTCTTCCTGTCCAGTTGGACAAGAACCTACATTTAACAAGCTCCTGGGTGATTTATTGGCAGGTACCTTAAGGTCTGAGAAGCACTAGTCTTGAGTGTCAACTTTCAGAGCCATAGGTCATGTCCTAGAGTGGGTTGTGAAAACAATGCCATGAGTTGCAATTAGCATTTTAAAACGTAAGATATAACTGAAAGTATAGAATGCATTGATTTAATAAATATATTTTTTGAAAATTTTGTGTTTTTATGGTTGTGGTATACAATATGTGTCACTGTCAAAAATGTTTGAAGACACTGGTCTGAGGTACTCAAGGGCAATGAGACAAAGTACTGGCTGTGGTGACCTCTGCCTGTTCCCCACTCCTCATCTGGCCTCTTCTCACCTTCCCTGGATGCCCAAGGGTTTTCTTTCTTTCTTTCTTTTTTAATTTTTATTATTATTATTATTTTTTTAAATCATAGCTGTGTAGTCATGGGGTACAATGTGCTGGCTTCATATACAATCTGAAATATTTTCATCCAACTGTTCGACATACCTTCATGGGATTTACTTGGTTATTGTATGAAAACATTTGTATTCTACATTTAGTAAGTTTCACCTGTACCCTTTTAAGATGCACCGTAAATGTGATCCCACCATTTACCCTCTCTCCACCCATCCTCCCCCATCCCCTCCCCTCTCATGCCCCTTTCCCTGTATTCTTATGCTATAATTGGGTTATAGCCTTCATATGAAAGCTATAAATTAGCTTCATAGTAGGGCTGAGTACATTGGATACTTTTTCTTCCATCCTTGAGCTACTTTGCTAAGAAGAATATGTTCCAGTTCCATCCATGTAAACATGAAAGAGGTAAAGTCTCCATCTTTCTTTATGGCTGCATAATATTCCATGGTGTACATATACCACAATTCATTAATCCATTTGTGGGTCTATGGGCACTTGGGCTTCTTCTATGATTAGCAATTGTGAATTGGGCTGCAGTAAACATTCTGGTACAGATATCTTTGTTATAATGTGATTTTTGGTCTTCTGGGTATATACCAAGTAAAGGAATTATAGGATCAAATGGCAGGTCTATTTTTAGATCTCTGAGTATTCTCCAAACATCTTTCCAACAAGAATGTATTAG
>CAUYON010124779.1:0-10713 GCA_963573935.1 Arctocebus calabarensis
TTAAAGAAAGATGGAGACTTTAGCTCTTTCATGTTTACATGGATGGAGCTGGAACATATTCTTCTTAGCAAAGTATCTCAAGAATGGAAGAAAAAGTATCCAATGTACTCAGCCCTACTATGAAGCTAATTTATAGCTGTCATATGAAGGTTATAACCCAAGTATAACACAAGAATATGGGGAAAAGGGCAAGGGTAGGGAGGGAAGGGGGTGGTTTGAGGTGGAGGGAGGGTAATTGGTGGGGCCACACCTATGGTGCATCTTAGAAGGGTACAGGCGAACCTTACTAAATGCAGAATACAAATGTCTTCATATAATAACTGAGAAAATGCCAGGAAGACTATGTTAATCAGTTTGAAGAAAATAGTTAAGATTGTATATGAAAACAGCACATTGTACCCCTTGATTGCATTATTGTACACAGCTATGATTCCATACTCGGCATATGGCACCAGCACCCTACTCCTTAAGCCATAGCGCCACCCCAAACAAATTTTGTTTTAAATTCCTGATCTAAAACATTGAATGAACCCCCAGACATTTCCCAGAAACCCTAATGCATTCCTTTAGAAATCTTTCTTTCTTATTTTCCATGCATATTCATATCTCCTACCCTTCTCAGCTGTTTCCATGCAACTTAGATCATTGACAAAATAGGAGTCATCAAATAAGAATGATTCCTCTTTCTATTACCACCCTATAAACTGAACTACACCTTCCCTCATATTTTCTTGCCACAACTGAGGAAATACCACTCCTGTCCAAAGCCAATTTTGCCACATGTGCTTCTGAATTCCTCACTCACCATCTTTTCCCAAGATTACATTAAGAAGAAAATTAAAATTCAACCAAGGCCTTTAAGGATAACACATGATTTGATTTAAATTTTAAAGATAATGTTCTTAATTGATGTGCATAAATCTGGGGAAAAAAACCTGAGAGATGAGATGTTTATTAAATACCTACCATGTATGTGACAGATAATGCTTGGTGCTAGGAAAAAAATGGTGAGCAAAACCAGTATGATTTTTGTCTCATGGAGCTTCCAGTCCAATGGTAAAGCAAAAGAGTAAGGTGAATCAGTCTTTCAAATTCTCTTAGGCACCACAAAACATTCAGAATTAAGCAAATCAAGGGAACTAAATCATAGATTCCAAAGACTCCCCTGAATAACAACATAATGTCCACCAGTGAAAAGTTTGTAAAGGGTGAACAAAAGAAAGAAACGCTAAAATGAAATGTACTGAATATGCAAGTGCTTCGAGGCCAGGATTATAGGAAATTTTTAATTTTATTTCACTTATTTGTTTTACATATTTTCTAACATGCTTTTCTCAGCAATAAGTTTGAAAAACTTACCTATGTTAAGTACTTCATTTAGAGACATTAAAAAAATGCTTTGAGAAATAGATAAAAATAATCCTCAAACTTGTATGGAGTGAAAAAAAGAATTCAAATAGCTGACATGTCCTGAATAAAAAGGACAAAACTGGAGGCATCAACTAAACTTAAATAATATAATGCAAGGCTATGGTAATCAAAACAGCATGTTCATATAAAAACAGACACCAAGAACATACACTGGAGAAAGGACATACTCTTCAATAAATGGTGCCGGGAAAACTGACTATCCATATGAAGAAGAATGAAACTAAACCTCCACCTCTCATCATATACAGAAATCAACTCAACATTGATGAAACACCAAATATGAGATCTGAAACTATAAAACTATTCAAAGAAAACATAGGAGAAACATTTCAGGACATTGTTCTACAGTCTAGGCAAAGATTTTATGGCTAAGAACTCAAAAATACAGGTACTCAAAAACAAACAAACAAAAAATAGCCAATTGAGACTATATTAAGTTAAAAAGCTTCTGCACAGCAAACAATCAACAAAATGAAGCAATAACCTGTTGAACAGGAGAAAATATTTGAAAACTATTCCCCTTACAAGGGAATAATATCCAGAAAACACAAGAAAATCTAACAACTCAACAGAAAAAGGACAAATAATCTCCTTGAAAAGTGGGCAAAAGGGCTGGGTATGTTGGCTCACAGCCATAATCCCAGTGCTGGGGGGAGGGGGTCTGAGATGGAAGAATTGTTTGAGGCCAGGAATTTGAGATCAGCCCAAGCAGCATAGTGAGATACTGTCTCTACAGAAACCTTTTTTTAAGTCAGCCAGTGTGGTGGCATGTGCCCATAGTGCTAATTACTCAGGGTGTTGAAGCAGGAGGATTGATGGAGTAGTTTGAAGCTGTGAGCCACAATCATGCCACTGCTCTCCAGCCTGGGTTACAGAGTGATATCTTTGCTCAAAAAAAAAAAAAAAGCGAGGAAAGGCCAGGCACAGGTACTCACACCTGTAATCCTAGCACTCTGGGAGGTTGAGACAGGAGGATTCACTTGAGCTCAAGAGTTCAAGACCAGCCTGAGAAAGAGCAAGACCCCATCTCTACTAAAAAAATAAATAAATAAATAAATGGAAAACCCAAAAACTTAGCTGGGCATTGTGTGGTGGGCACTTGTACTCCCAGCTACTTGGGAGGCTAAGGCAGGAGGATTGCTAGTACCCAGGAGTTTGAGGTTGCTATGATCTAGGCTGATACCACAACACTCTAGGGTAGGCAACAGAGTGAGACTCTGCCTAAGAACAATTAAAAAAACAGAAGGCATACAAATGGCCAAAAAGTAGCATCATAGCTCACAGCAACCTCAAATTCTTAGGCTTAAGTGATCCCCTGGCCTCAGCCTCCCAAGTAGTTGGGACCAGAGGCACCCAACCACAATAATGAGCTAGTTTTTCTATTTTTAGTAGAGATGAGGTCTTGCTTTTGCTCGGACTGGTCTCAAACTCTTCAAGGGATCCACTCACCTTAGCCTCCCAAAGTGCTAGGATTACAAGTCTGAGACACCACACTCAGCTATGAGCCCAGATTTTAAATGCTCTTTACTTCTATTACCCATACCACATACACATCATATAGCAGTCCTGAGATTACAGCCTAAGAGTGGGCAGCCTCTTTACAAGCCCTCCTCACACTGAGACCATCATTATTATGCTTTGCATGGAGTATTGAGGAGAGAAGGGAACTTTGCAAGATTTTCCAAGGAAATCGTCTGTGTCACTTACCGATTAAGCCTACTCCCACCAGTGGAGAGTCACAAGTAACAAGATAAACACTTTGGTCTCTCTCTCTCTCTGTTACATATATGCATGAGCATGTATATATGTATGTATACACAAACATGTACATGGTATACAGCTATGTTGCAACATTACAATTCATAATGTTTTTTTTCTCTTTTATTGTAATTTTTCTATTTCCCAATGTGCTCACTATAGGACAGCATCAATCAAAATAAAAGATAATTTGACACAGAGATAGAGTGAAGGAGAAAAACCATTGCAGACAGGCAGGCCATGGCACGAACAATAGATGCATGAAGATTTTAAAAAGCAGAGAATGGCCTGTGTCTAGCTTCATTCCAATCTCAAGCAGTGTATGTCCACAAATATAGTTAGGGAATGTAGAGAAAATCTCCCTAGGAATTGAGAACTGGACCAACTGAGTCTGATGACTGTTTCTGCAAATTTTTTAACTTCTCAGAGTCTCAATTTCCCCCTTTGACCTTACTAATAACTATTTTACAATATTACTGTGAGGGTTATATGACATGTTTTTAAAATATACAGTGTGAAGAATATTTTTTAAAGTGACGGGTTCAAACCCAGCCACGGCCAAAAAACTGCAAAAAAAAAAAAAAAAAAAAGTTTTTAATGTTGTGCCTAAATTAGAGGTTCTCCAACTTTTGAATTTTACAATATCTTTTTATCATTTTTCTTCTTCTTTATTTTCTTTCTTTCTTTCTTTTTGTTTCTTTTGTTTTGTTTTGTTTTGTTTTGTTTTGTTTTTTTGTAAAACAGGGTTCCACTCTGTCTCCCAACTAGTGTGCAGTGGCATCAGCTTAGCTCACTGCAGCCCCAGACTCCTAGACTCAAGTAATTCTTCTGCCTTAGCCTCCAGAGTAGCTGCAACTAAAGGTGCACACCACCACACCAGCCTAAATTTTCTATTTTTTATAGAAACAGGGTCTTGCTCTTGCTTAGGCTGGTCTCAAACTCCTGTTCTCAAGTGATGCTCCGGCCCTGGCCTGCCAAAGTGCTAGTATTTTAGTATTTCAGGCATGAGCCACTGCCCCCAGCCTGAGAATACTTTTCCACACAGTATAGTAGTTGATAGAGAAAATATGTGGCAAAGAGCAATTATGTACCTCATACCTACTTGGGTGGCAAACCAAAATAAATAATTAATTAGTTAACAAGTGTTGGTGGGGATGTAGAGAATTAAATACGTAATTAATATATGATCTAGCAATTCCGTGCCTAGATATATACCCAAAAGAATTGAAAACAGGGACTCAAATAAATAATTGTATGTCAGTGTACATAGTAGCATTATTCACAATAGCCAAAAGGTAGAAACAACCTAAATGCCCATCAGCAGATAAATAGACAGGGCCAGGCACAGGCTCACACCTGTAATCCTGGCATTCTGTGCCAGTGGGGGGGAGGCAGGGAAAGTGAGACTCTGCCTCAAACAAACAAACAAAACCAGATAAGTAGATAAACAAATGTAGTATATCCATACAATGGATTATTATTTAGTCATAATAAGGATTGAAGTTCTGATACATGCCACTACATGGATGATCCTTGAAAACATTCTAAGTGAAATAAGTGAAATAAGTCAGACACAAAATGATAAATATTATTTCATTCCCCTAACACAAAACTTCTAAATTCACAACCAGAAATAGATAAAAAGTTATCTGGAACTGTAAGGAGCGGAAAGCAGGGAGCTACTTAATGAATACAGAGTTTCTTTTTGAAATGATCAAATAGTTTTGAAAATAGATGATAGTGATAGCTGATTGGTATTGTGTTAATTATGTGAATGTAATTAATGTCCCTGAATTGTACACGTAAGATGGTTTACTATATTTTGCTATATATCATGTGCACTTTTTTGCTCAAAATTCTGAGGAAAAAATAAGAATACACATTATTCATCTGTAGTACAGCTTAAGAGTGGGGGAGCCCTGCAGGCCTGCCAGGGCCGCCACATACTCCCACCTGGGCGCCCTGGGTGCATGGGGTTCCAGTCTAGAAGGATCCAGGATCCAGTGGGAGTGGGTCAGAATGCCTCTGCCAAGCATGATGATTAGGGATGAGGGCAGTGGCAGGGCTAGTGAGGTGGGCGTGGCCATGAGGGCCAAGGCCCCAGGGACCCGGCTGAATGCCTATGGGCTGAGCAGCCTCAAAAGCTCCTGCCCACCATCCATGTGCATGGCCATCTTGGCTGTGGACCACAACATGTCAGGAAGTGTGACGCAGAGAGACAGAAGGGGTAAATTTCACAGAGCAGATGGTTTTACCAGGGGAGCACTATCTATCCCCCTGTCCCCCACCAGATGTGTCTCTCCCAACTGAAAGCTGGCCACTTTCTCAAGGAACATTTTTGGGAAAGTTTGGGACAAAAACATGGGGTGCACATTATACACGGGGGTCAACTATGCAAAGCACTGAATGGTAAATGCCTAGGCACTGTGGCTCACGGCTATAATCCTAACACTCTGGGAGGAGGCTGAGGGAGGTGGACTGCTGAGTTGAGGAGTTTGAGATTAGCCTGAGCAAGAGGGAGACCCCATCTCTACTAAAAATAGAAAAACTAGCTAAGCCTGTTGGCACACCTCTGATACTGGGGAAGCTGAGGAGAGAAGTTCTCTTCAGATGAAGATTTTGTGATTGCTGTGAGCTATGATGATGCCATGGTACTCTAGCCTGGGCAACAAAGTGCGAATCTACGGAGAGAGAGGAGGAAGCTGCTGTAAATTCAGCAATATCTCACATATAAATATCAGACATTATATATTGATTATTTAATCTTCATATGGATTTGTTAACCACTTATATATGCCTCCCATCCAACCCCCCACCTATACTCAATAAAGAGCCATAGATATAAATCATTTAATGTAGTATAAAAGTTATATCTCGAATGTCTGTATAACAGACATTATCCACTTTATGGTGAGAATGGCCTTTGCTCTTGGAGTAGGGAACAGGCTTTATACATGGTAGACATTTATTAAATGCTTCCTAAATGAACTAAATGGGTCTCTGTAGTACAATATCCAGGCACCAGTTCATATAAGCCAATTACGGTCTTTACCAATGAATGAGTATGTGTATAAGTGTGCTTGTGTATGTGTGTGTGTTGGGTAAAGCAGGAAGTAGGTGAGAAACATTATAAAAAACAGAAAGGGTCTGCCCCTGAATCCTGGCTAATTACTTCCATTCAAGAGAAGCACCAAAGATGAAGCAGGCTGGCACTTGCCCCATGCTGATTCCTGCAGGTGCAAAGGGAGGACTACTGCTGATGTGACAGAGATGGGCCATGCTGCACATGGCGCTCGGATAAACAGGTCTTGAGCCTCCAGAGCTGTCAGCCTAGTTCCTTTCATGAGCCTTAAAACTGAATCAGAGAGAAAACAAAGAGGGTCACTCTTGAGATCTGCAGTTCCTGCCATTGCCTGAGGTAAATATGAAGCATCTGGGAGAAACAGAGCCTATATTCAAAAGTTTACACAAACTAAACAGGACAAGGAAGTGAGGAGGGGTGGCTGGAGATGTTCCAGAATTTAAAAAAGGAGAGAGAATATCCTTTCGAAATAGATTGACAGCTTCTATTATTCACCATTCACCATTCAATAACAGTTAATGGATCTAAATGTCTTATGATGTCACCAGCATAAACAATAACAAACATTACTTCAAAAACATTCCTCTTTTCTTCAGTCTTCAAAAATTAACCAAAATGACAAACTGAATTCTTTGGTCTAAATGGGTTTTCTTTTTCCCCTGGAACGTGCATGTGAAATTCATTCAAACAAAACCTTTTGTTGATTAATTTTATGAATTTCATTTATGTTATATTTGTTATGAGTACATAATAGTTGTGTATCTTTCTAGGGTACAGGTGATGTTTTCATAACAGACATACAATGTGAATTCATCAAACCAGGGTAATTGGGGTACCCATCATGTCAAATATTTAACATTTCTTTGTATTAGGAACATTCCAACTTCATCTTTTTAGTTATCTTAAAATATACTCAGATTTATTGTTGATTACAGTCACCTTATTGTGCTATCAAATATTTTTCATTTTATCTAACTGTATTTTTACACCTATTAACCATTCCTATTTTATTTCCTTTGGAAACCATCATTCTATCTACAGGAGATCTTTTTTTTTTTTTTTAATACTTCACTCATATATGAGTGAGAACAGGCAAGATTTATCGTTCTGTGCTTGGACTGTTTCAATTAACATAATCTTTCCCAATGCCATCCATGTTGTTGCAAATAGCAGAATTTCATTCTTTTTGTGGCTATATAATATTCCATTATTTATAGGTACCACAATTTCTTTAATCCATTCATGCCCTAATGGACATGTAGATTGATTCCAAATCGTGGCTATTGTGAATAGTACTGTGATAAGTACAGGAGTGCAGATATTTTTGCAACACACTGAATTCCCTTAATTTGGATGGATACCCAGCAGTCGGATTGCTGGATCATATGTAGTTCCATTTTCAGCTTTTATTTTTTTTTTTGTTCCATTTCCAAGACATTTTCTTTCTTTCTTTCTTTCTTTTTTTAATTAAATCATGGCTGTGTACATTAATGCATTTATGGGGTACAATGTGCTGATTTTATATGCAATTCGAAATACTTACAGCAAACTGGTTAACATAGCCTTCACCTCACTTTCTTAATTATTGTGTTAAGACATTTATACTCTTGAGGAAGCTTCATACTGTTCTCCATTGTGATTGCATGAATTTACATTCCTACCACCAGTACGAAACGGCTCCCCTTTCTCCACTTCCTCACTAGCATTCATTATTGCCTATCTTTGGATAAAAGCCATTTTAACTGGGAAGAGAAGATATCTCATTATAGTTTTGATTTACATTTCTCTGGTGGCTAATGATGTTGAGCATTTTTTCATATACCCATTGGTCATTTGTATGTCTTCTGTTGAGATATGTCTATTTAGACCCTTTGCCCATTTTTTAATCAGATTATTTGATTTTTTTTCTATTGAATGTTTAGAGCTCCTTATCTAATCTGGTTGTCACTGCCTTGTCATTTGAGTAATTGGCAAATATTTTCTCCCATTCTGTAGGTTGTCTCTTCAGTTTGTTGATTGTTTGCTTTGTAGAAGCTTTTTAGGTTGTATGATCCCATTTATCCAATTTTGCTTTATTGCCTGTGCTTTGAAGGTATAAGTCAAGAAGTCCTTGCTAAGACCCATGTCCTAAAGTATTTCCTAAAGGTTTTCTTTAGGAGTTTCACAGTTTCAGGTCTTAGCTTTAAGTCTTTCATCCATTTTGATTTGATTTGTACATATAATAAAAGACAATTGTCTAGTTTCATTTGTATTTGGATGTCTAATTTTCCCAGCACTATTTATGAAAGAGACTATCTTTTCTCCCAAATATGTTCTTGGCAACTTTGTTAAAGATAAGTTCACTGTAGATGTGTGGATTTATTTCTGGATTCTTTATTTTGTTCCACAAGTCATGATATAATTTTTATGCCAATATCACAGTATTTTGGTTCCTATGGCTCTGGAGTATTATTTGAAGTCAGGCAATGTGATTCCTCTAGTTTCGTTCTTTCTGCTCAGGATGGCTTTGGCTATTCTGAGTTTTTTGTGTCTCCATATAAATTTTAAGATTTTTTTTTATTTCTGTGAAGAATGCCAATGATATTTTGATGAGGATTGGAATCTGTAGATTGCTTTAGGTAGTATGGACATTTTTACAATATTAATTCTTCCAAAGCATGAACATGGAATATATTTCCACATTTTGTGTTCTTTTGAATTTTTTTAATCAATGTTTTATAGTTTTCATTATAGAGCTTCACTAGGGTTAAGTTTATTCCTATATATTTTATTTTATTTGTACCTATTAGAAATGATATTACATTCTAGGTTTCCTCTTTAGATTGCTTACTGTTGTCATATATGAATCTAGTATGGGTCTGCCATATGTGGCTTTTATATGTTAAGTTCTTTTCTATTCCCAATTATCTAAAAAATTTTATCTTGAAAGGATGTAGAATTTTATCAAAAGTTTTCAATATCAATTGCAATGGTTATATGTTTTTTTTTCCTTCATTGTGTTGATACAATGTATCACATTGATTGATTTCTGTATATTGAAACATCCTTGCATCCAGGAATGAATCCCACTTCATCATGATAAACAATCTTTTCAATGCTATTATTCTATTGAGGATTTTCATATCTGTTTGTCACAGATATTGACCTATAAATTTTTCATTGTTGTGGTGGTCTCTTTGTCTGGTTTTAGGATCGGGGTGATACAAGACTCATAGAATGAGTTTGGGAGTATTCCTTCCTCCTCGATTCTTTGGAATAGTTTAAGTAAGATTAGTATTGGTTCTTCTTTGAACGCTTGGTAGAATTTCGCTGTGAAGTCATAAGATCCTGGGATTTTCTTTGATGGAAGATTTTTATTACTTCTTCTATTTCATTGTTTGTTATTGGTTCATTTAGGTTTCAAATTTATTCCTGATTCAATCATGGCAGGTGGTATGTGTCTTGGCATTTATCCATTTCTGCTAAGTTTTCCATTTTATTGGCATATGCTTGTTCTTAATAGTCTCTAATGATCCTTTGGATTTCTGCTGTATCAGTTCCCTGAATTATCAGGCAAAGTCTTTCTCGTTCCACATTCACTGTGGTGGCCTGCTGAAGTTGAGAAAGTAGTGACATGGGGACACCCTCATGACCATTAGCACAAGGTCATACATGAAGCCATCCCAGTCTTACCCAAACCTTGTGGTGAGTGTTGCCTGGCTACTTCTGATGTTTACACAAAGCTAAAGGGCTCTTTAATCAGTAGGTGGTGAATTCTGCCAGAGCTGGGTCCTTCCCCTCAAGGCAGCATGCTTCCTTCTTGCTCAGTGAGGGTCCGGAAGTACCTTTCAGGAAGTAACATCTGGACTCAGGATGCTTCAGAAGTCTCCTTGATTTTATTTTATTATTTTATTTATTTTATTTTATTTTTTACTGTCGAGGATTCATTGAGGGTACAAGAAACCAGGTTACACTGACTGCATTTGTTAGGTAAAGTCCCTCTTACAATTGTGTTTTGCCCCCAAAAGGTATGGCACACACCAAGACCCCACCCTCCTCACTCCTTCCCTCTCTCTGCGCTTCCTTTCTCCACCCCTCCCTCATTCATTCTCTCTCTGTTCTCCCCTTCCCCGACCCCCACAGTGTCATTAATTGTCATTAATTGTCCTTATACAAAATTGAGTACATGGGATTCATGCTTCTCCATTCTTGTGATGCTTTACTAAGAATAATGTGTTCCACTTCCATCCAGGTTAATACAAAGGCTGTAAAGTCTCAATTTTTTTAATGGCTGAATAGTATTCCATAGTGTACATATACCACAGTTTGTTAATCCATTCCTAGGTTGGTGGGCATTTAGGCTGTTTCCACATTTTGGCAATTGTAAATTGAGCTGCAATAAACAGTCTAGTGCAAGTGTCCTTATGATAAAAGGAATTCTTCCCTTCTGGGTAGATGCCCAG
>CAUYON010124780.1:0-13807 GCA_963573935.1 Arctocebus calabarensis
TAATCAGTCAGTCTACAGCCCTGGTTCTCAACCTTCCTAATAGCATGACCCTTTAATACTCATGTTGTGGTGACTCCTAACTATAAAATTATTTTTGTTGCTACTTCATAACTGTAATTTTGCTACTGTTATGAATTGTAATGTAAATATCTGATATGCAGGATGTATTTAGGTGACCCCTGTGAAAGGGTCGTTCGACCCCCAAAGGGGTTGCCACCCCCAGGTTAAGAACCCCTGGTCTACAGCAAGGTTATCACTTCTACATCTGTGTTTCCTTGCTTGTGCCACTTAACCACAGGATCTTGCTTTAACCCACCAGGACAGCTCATTCAGGATAAAGACAAACGCCCATACCTGAATTGAGACCTTCACCAGGGAAATATTCTTATTCACCAGCCTTGTGAGAGTTCCTCCCTTGTCCTCTTATTCTTTATTGCACCTCCGCTATGGGACAATCTGAGATTTTGTTTCTCATTAAAATTTTTTAAAAAGAGGAGCCGTATCTAGGTACACCTAACATTCTTTTGCACTATCCTTCTGGACATAGGCTTTAAAAACACTAAATGTATTTATAAAATGAGAAGACTAAAACATAGACTAGATCAGTCTGTGATTTAATGTCGGATTTGAATTAAGCAAAGGAAAAGGGATATAATCTCAGAATTATAGGATTTATGTTACTTAAAAAATCTAAGGTGCTATAAAAGGCCTGAGACATTATCTAATTCAAAACTTTCATTTTACAGGTGCAGAAACTGAGGCCCAGAAAGGTTAAAGTAAAATGTCTTCCCCTAAATTACAAACTGGGAAATCTGAAGACAGACTTTTCCTGGAATATATTTTACTTTCAGAAGTTAAAGGCACTAAAATTCTTTTTTTTCCAAAGCAGAAAATTCAAAGCATCAACATGCTGCTTTTTTATTTACAACATAGTTTTAAAAATGTCACCATGCATAGTGGGTGACCTTAGGATTATGACATGACTTCATGTAAGAATCTCTCGTGTTCCAGAAAGGAAACTTCTCAGCTTTCTTTCTGTGGAAGTTACTCTTTTTCCAGAAGAGGAAAGGAATAATCTTTAGCCCTGAATTTTCTTCCTAGGCCCACATAAAGTTTCTGTGACTCTTTTCAGAATTACTCTCAGCTTTTCAGTTAAAAAGTGGGTGTCGTAAAACATGGCTTGGTTTAAACAGTAGATGTGTTTCTGAAAGAGAGTCTCTGTCACATTTTAATCTACAAGGCACTCTGCTATTTAAAGAAAGCCAAGTGTGAAGCCTTTCTGAAACACACACATACTCTTCTCATGTAATTAAACTCCCCACCACTTTTCTGTTCTGTGAATTCAGATTTCCGCATGTAGAAATCTCTTTTCAATGAGGTTTCCCTACATTATATGTCTTCAGTTATTCTGGGATGGCACAAGGAAGAGACAGATGAATGTGGCCAAGTGTTTAAATATCCTCAGAAAAAGAGTCTCCTGATTTAGGTAGAGCCACTGAAAGCACAAAAGCTTGATTTCCTTTATCCTGAAATAGCAAGGCTGTTTTTCAAGATGCAGTCAGAATGTACAGCAGCAAGTAGCTAGCGACATGT
The DNA here is from genome assembly GCA_963573935.1 of Arctocebus calabarensis. Lineage (NCBI taxonomy): Eukaryota > Metazoa > Chordata > Mammalia > Primates > Lorisidae > Arctocebus > Arctocebus calabarensis. Next base: position 1,594 of record CAUYON010124780.1, read on the forward strand.
TTAATACGTGATCAAGCGCTCCACGCAATTCCACCCCGGTGCCTAATGTATTATTCCAGCAGGCTGTGAGAGGCAAGCATCCATCAGCATTCAAGCTGCCTCTTCCTTTCTCAAGGTGAAAGAACTAAAACAAGTGTATAATCTGTATGACAGTCACTCCTGTTTTATTTGGAGCTGCGTGCCGCTCTGACCATTAGAGAAGCAATGACATAGTTTTACTGCTGCTCTTATTAAATATTATGACTGTGGTGCAAGCTTGACGGTCGAGAGAGGAGAAAAAGGAGGCAGCTTCATTGCCCAGAGGATGTCCAGTAATCAGATGCTCTGCAGCCCAAAGGGAACATCCATCTTCGGAATTTAACTCTGACGACATACACTTTAGCAGCAACTCTGGTCTCAGCATAAAATGTTAACAATATCGAGGCAATCGCTAATCCAAAGAGTGTGTGTTTTGAAAGGAACAAAAAGGAAGGCTGCAAAAATTGAGAACAGTGTTAAAAATACAAATCGATATTTTAAAAAATATGATAATACTGAGGAAATACAAAGGGATAGTTTAAAAAATGAAACGATGCAGAGGAAATACATTGGACCAGCCACTGGGTATTTTCTTTTTTATAGCAGTCTAGCACCCAACCTGCCCCTCCCTGGATTTGAGGATGCATAGCCCTGGGAAAACCAATAGTCTCCCCCAGAGGAAGCCACAGCTCCTTGTACCCTGATAGGCAAGCTGGCATATGATCAAGGTCAGCCCATCAGAAGCCCTCACTCACTTGAACTTTGAGAAGGTGAAGAGACAAAGGGTCGGTCAAGGGCATTCATGACCACAGCAGTGGCGTGTCCAGATCCTCCTGCTTCTTGGCTCTCTGGTTCATCTTCATTTCCAAACATGATCTCCCAGCCCCCGCTTTGTATGTACAACTTGTCCCTACTTCCCACTTTTTGCTCTAGAGTCAGCGTTGATCTCTGTTACTTTCAACCCAAACTATGGTAACTGAAATCAATCTTTATGAACTGTCTTTGAACATGAGCCTGAGGCCCAGAATCAGGACCATCCCAAGGGAATAAAGTGTTTCCCCACCAACTCATTATCTTTCAAGTTTCCTATTTTATGGCTTACAAAAACATGAGAAAGGTGTACAGAATACAAATACTCTTTCTCTTGCGTGCTTATTATTTCCTCTGTATGTGCAAGGAATTTTTCTACTGATTGGGTGAGTCCCCATAGAGAAAGCTCGGGAAGTAGAATATGATGAGGCACATGGCAGAGTTCTTTTAATACCTGGTCCTACAAATGAGCACAGGAGACATCTCTGGAGACTGAAGGAGGAACACAGTGAGAAATCCAGGAAAGGATTTCTTCGACGCAAAAGTTTGAAATGCGGAGAAAAGCAGGCTGGGCTGGTGCGAAGAGTCTTCAACTACTGGAGCTCGAGATCATTAAGAGAAAGCACATTCTGCCACTCCTTATGTCAATGAGCGGAGGAACAAGCGTGACTCAAACTGCAACTGGACAAGATAGCCCAAATTTCACAGAGAGATCATGGAACCACAGAGAGAAATGACTTCTGCATTCCGTGAGGACTTTCCTAGGCTGGGCATGATGGCTCATACCTGTAATCTTCACACTTTAGGAGGCCAAGGCAGGTGCATTGCCTGAGCTCGGGAGTTTGAGATGAGCCTGAGTAAGAGCAAGACCATTTTATAAAAATAGCTGGGCATTGTGGCGGGCCCCTGTACTCGCCTTCTTAAGAGGGAGGCTGAGGCAAGAGGATAGTTTGAGCCCAAGAGTTTGAATTTGCCGTGAGCTATGATGCCATAGCACTCTACCAAGTGTGACAAAGTCTTGAAAAAAAGACTTTTTGGCTCGGCGCCTGTGGCTCAACTGGCTAAGGCCCCAGCCACGTACACCTGAGCTGGCGGTTTCGAATCCAGCCAGGGCCCGCCAAACAACAATGACGGCTGCAACCAAAAAATGGCAGGGCGTTGTAGCGGGCGCCTGTAGTCCCAGCTACTTGGGAGGCGGAGGCAGGAGACTCGCTTGAGCCCAGGAATTGGAGATTGCTGTGAGCTGTGATGCCACAGCACTCTATCCAAGGTGACAGCTTGAGGCTCTGTCTCAAAAAAAAAAAGGAAAAGAAAAAAAGACTTTTCAGGCTCAGCGCCTGTGGCTCAAGTGGCTAAGGCGCCAGCCACAAACACCTGAGCTGGCAGGTTCAAATCCAGCCCAGGCCTGCCAAACAACAATGACGACTGCAATCAAAAAATAGCCGGGCATTGTGGCGGGTGCCTATAGTCCCAGCTACTTGGGAGGCAGAGACAGGAGAATCGCTTGAGCCCAAGAGTTGGAGGCTGCTGTGAGCTGTGATGCCACAGCACTCAACCCAGGGTGACAGCTTGAGGCTCTGTCTCAAAAAAAAAAAAAAAAGACTTTTTGGGAAGCAGAGTGGCTGCACAGATGAAGGAGAGCCTGACCAAGGCCACAGAGGGCCTACCATGGGCTCATATCCAGAACTAAAGGCCCAGTCCCTGCAATGCTGACAAGACTAATAGCACTAACAGTCTATCTCCCTTCAGGCAATCAGTCTGTGCTTTGAAAATGCATCTCCATCTGTGTCGCACACTTTCTTCATGTGCATGTATATGGGCGTTTGGGGGACTGGCATTCATTGTTCTAGCCTTTATTTTCTTCTAAAATGTCCCACTTGTCTTTGCGGATTTTATGCTGAATTAAGAAGAAGGAATCTCTGGAAGAAGTCCTATATTCAACTTGACCTTCAAGCAAAGGAAGACTAAGAAGTCTTCCTAACAAGGAGGTAGGGGGACCCCGATCATCAGTAATTGCTGATTCTCCAGCCTCAGAAAACACACACACACACACACACACACACATGCACAGACACATGCACACATAAACCACAAGGTCTAAGGCAAGATTATCACTCACTGAAGCCAAAAAGGGCTCATGAAACCACAGACAGCCTGAGTCATTACCACCAACCCCCAGTGCATGAAAACTGTTAGTGCTCAGGGCTCTTCAACAACCCACCTTCAAATGGTCCATCTTTAAGAACCACAGAGTACGTTGACTCTGCAAGACCACATACCGTTTAGTAAAATCCCCAACTGATGGCCTGGAGCTCAGGCCCTGGAACCAGCCAGACCTGCATTTGATACTCAGTGGGGTGACCTCAGCAAGTGGCTTAAACCCAGCTTTGCCACATATGGGTAAACTCCCCCTTTTTAGGGCTATCTTGAGATGAAATAAGATGTTGTCTGTAAAGCTTTTTGTACTGTGCCTGGTACATAGTAAAATCATCGTAAAAGTAAGAAAAATATATAAATAAGAGGCTCAGCACCCATAGCTCAGTGAATAGGGCGCCAGCCACATACACCAAAGGTGGCGGGTTTGAGCCCAGCCCAGGCTTGCTAAACAACAGTGACAACTAAAACCAAAAAATAGCCGGGCATTGTGGCAGGTGCCTGTAGTCCCAGCTACTCAGGAGGCTGAGGCAAAGGAATCGCTTAAGGCCTAGAGTTTAAGGTTGCTGTGAGCTGTGATGCTACAGCACTCTACTGAGGGTGACATAGTGAGACTCTGTCTCAAAAAAAAAAGAAAAAAGAAAAATATATAAATAATAATGTAAGTCAATAAAAATAAATGAATGAATGAAGCCATTGAAAGAACAATTTTGGATTTCGAAGAGGTTCAGAAATGATTTCACTTACACTGCTAATCTAATTCCACCAGGAAAACAGCTGGGCAGATGAACTAGAATGGACACACTTTTTAAATAAACTTATTTGCAGTTTTTATTTTGAAGAAGTGGAAACAGCAGCTGCCACCACCCCCCCACCACAAGCCAGGCGGTTGACAAGTGTCAGTGGCGCCTGAAGAAGGCTCCTGTCAGGGGAACAGTGACTCTCCAGCCAGTTGCATGTGGGAAATCAGAAGGACAGATTTTCTTAGCTGGTTTTCTCATTCATTCTGCTTTCTGCTTGGCTAGAAAGAGCACATAAGTTGTTTGTCTCAAATGAATGCTCCAGTAGATAAAATACCTAAAGGGGGTTGGGGAAACATAACAAAATAAGAATTGCCATAGTGGCTTAGACCAACTGTCTGACAACCATGTCTAGAGACATTTTATAGGAAAGAGGTGCAACTTCCTCCATTATCAAGGCCTCATAAGCTTACAAGCAACTCCAAAATTCCCATCAAGGTGCTATCAACCTGATCCTTACACCCTGCTTCAGTTCTTTTATACTAGCATTTTCAGCTAATCCTATGTGCGGGGCAATGGATTTATTTATTTAACCAACTTTTATTTTTATGTTTTGTTCCTCTTGACAGCAACCTTGATTGATTATATTACCTGAAGCAAGACTCCCAGTTGTCTCTGTCACAATATTAACATCTGTAAATGGAAAAATAACAGCAGCTCTTTAGTGGGGTCATAAATAAAAGAGATTCCTGGAGCTACATTTTTCTCTGCTGTGAGTTCTACAAAGGAAGAAAAGGGCTTAAACGCTGAACACTAAGTTCCATTTTCTGTGCTAATTCAAGTAAATTTCACAAGAATAAAACGATGCGTATCGTACAAGAAAGAAATATAGGAGAGAAGAGAATTGGGGAAACTCTTGGGATCAGGCTAAATTACAGGCCATTGAACCAGCAAAAATGGGTGTTAGAACTGTATAATTCAGCTGGATTGGAACACTGCACAACATATGTGACTTCTACCAAAGGGTCACTTATGAGTAAAAGTGTTTGATGAGAGCAAGAATAAAAACAGTAGCTTTTTTTTTCCTTTGAGCTAGAGAAAATCCAAAGGTAAATAGTGCTCTATTATCTAAGAAAAAATCGATCACAGGCTATGTGTATAGCTAAACCACCCAGATGGCACTGGAATTTGACAAGAAGTTTTATTGTTATACATCAAACTGCTTCTAGAGATGAGTTACTTTAATCACCGTTCCATGTCAGATAGGCGTGATAATTAGAGTGATGATTTGGAAAGGAGATTTGATATTTTCTGATCAGGAAGAACTATGTGAAGTTACAATTATGAAGAACTTACATGCTAGGCAGGACAGAATGAGGAACTAAATGACATAATTGTCTCTCCCTTTCTGCCTTATTAAAGGCAAAAGAAATTTTTAATAAAGTAACATAGTCACTTCCAGAAAGCCAAGATGAGTCCAGAGGGAGACATTTGCATGTAGCTAAGTCATCTTAGTTTCTTTGATATTAGATTTTAAAATTTATTGAAAAAATAATAATTAAAAGTAAATATCCTCTAAATAATTTATTATAATCTTATAATGCTCACATTTATTAACTATGTTAAAAGACAAAATTTTGCTGCAAGAAGAACATATATTACAGCTAAGGTAATTGTTCTATTTGTTACAATGCTGAAAAATGTTTTTAATTAAGTAACATTAATATGAGTGCAAACAGAATTCTTTGGGGCTGCTTCCTCTCATAAAGAGGTTTTTAAATATTAAATAAAGGAAAATACAAGTTACCTTCATTTGTCCATCTTAAAGATGAAAGTCATATGACCTTATATCAAGGGAATATGGTGCACAGTAATTAGCTAATTAGATCTTTGTTGTATTCATTGTTATGAAAGACAACATGTGCCCGTGGCCCTGGCTTTAACCAATCTTTCTTTTACTTTTTAAAAAAATTTTAGATCTTTTTCATGCTCCATTTCCCCTCCCCCAGCTTTATTAAGATGTAATTGACAGATAAAAACTATATCTATTCAAGGTACACAATGCAATATTTTGATACATGTGTATACTGTGGAATCACTGAATCAAGGTAATTGACATACCCATCACCTCACATACTCATCATTTTTTTATAGTGAGAAAATTTAAGATCTATTTCCAAATTAGAATGTAGTAACAAATGCATGTAGTCCCAGCTACTAGAGAAGATGAAGCAAGAGGATCACTTGAGTGCCCATGTGGGCAACATAGCAAGACCCTATATATAAAAAATAAAAAAATAGAAAAAACAAAAAAGAAAGAAAATAAAAAAATTTTAAGATGGGGGTGTGAGGGGTGGAGCAAGCTGGCAAACCAGGAGGATCATTCAGCTAAACTCTCCTAGAATGACTAAGGGAAAAGAGAAAAATCCAATCTGAAGTGGGGACCTTACCCAGAATCATAGCTCAGGGAGCACAGTGAGGAGGTAGTGAGTTAGATACAGGGGATGAGCAGAGTGATGAAAATCTGATGAATTAGGCAAATCATTGTGACAATCTGGGATCAGCTGGCCCCTTACAGAGGCCTGGGATGGGAGGAAGCCTTCCTGGAGTTTTCAGTTGTTGGGGGAAGCCATGCATTAAGTAGAAAGCTTGGAAGAGTGGGTGGAATTGAACATACAACAACCAGATTTGAAGCTGGTTGAAGTGGATTAGCCATAGGTTTGGTGGCTGGCGAGGCAGCCAGACCGAGAATTTCTCCACAGCCAGGGGCTGCCATTGTAGGAAAGTTGTGAGAAGATCTTAGCAGGGGCCAAAAGCATGACCATCTTAATTCCACCTGCCAGGATCAGAACTCCACTCTTGGAACAGGCTGAGGTACTCCCATACCCCACAGGAACTGGAGTCCATGGGTTACTGTGAGACCTGTCCCCAAAGGATTCTTGTGAGCTTTAAAATCCCAACCTGTCAGGGTCTGAGGAAATAATCAGGGGATCACCAAAGGCAACTAATTTCGGAATAAGGACCATCAATGTTGCTGGCTATACTGTCATAAAAAACCACAGTGCCACCTGGTATCCTGGTGAAATACTACAACATACTGTCATCAAGACCAAGGACTTCTATTTGACACAAAAGAGACAGTGAGAAGGAAAAAGGAGAACAAGGAGTTGAACAAGAAGAAAGAACATATGAGGAGGAACCAATAAAAAATATTCAGGAAACATGAAAAACTCAAACAGAGGAATTCCCCAAGGGACTATGAGGCAGCTACTAAAGAATACTCCACCTATAAAGAATTAATGGACTTGACAGAAAGGGAATTTAAATTATGGATGATAAAAACAATAAAACGAATGGACAAGAAAATGGAAAGACAGAACCAAAAGTCAGATGAAACATATGTAGAATGTAAAAAGGATATGGTGGAGCTTAAGGAAATGAAGAAGACAATCAGGGAATGTAAAGATGCAATAGAAAGTATCAAAAATAGGTTAGAATCGGAGAAGAAAGAACCTCCGAGCTAGAGGATAAAGTTTTTGAGTTAACCCTGGGAGTTAAAGAGGCAGAAAAGAAGAGAGAGAAAGCAGAACAGGCACTTAGAAAACTACAAGAGTCCAGGCAGTGCATATGGCTCAAAGAAATAGGGCACCAACCCCACATACTGGGGGTGCTGGGCTCAAACCCAGCCCTGGCCAAAAACTACAAAAAAAAAAAAAGTGTTAAAAAACTATGAGACTGGCTCGGCGCCTGTGGCTCAACGGGCTAAGGTGCCAGCCACATACACCTGAGCTCACAGGTTCGAATCCAGCCTGGGCCTGCCAAACAACAATGATGGGTGCAACCAAAAAATGTCCAGGCATTGTGGTGGGCACCTGTAGTCCCAGCTACTTGGGAGGCAGAGGCAGGAGACTTGCTTGAGCCAAGGAATTGGAGGTTGCTATGAGCTATAATGCCACAGCATTCTATCCAGGGTGACAGCTTGAGGCTCTGTCTCAAAAAAAAAAAAAAAAAAAAAACTATGAGACTCTATGAGGCATTCAAATATATGAATAATAGTAATTCCTGAAAGGCAAGAAGATTTTCCCCAAAGGAATGGAAGCCCTACTGGAGACTGACATAAAGGAAAACTTCCCAAGTTTTACTAAAGACCCCAACACACTCCTTTCAGATGGATATCAAACCCCAGGTCATCTCAACTCAAACAGAGTCTCTCCAAGACTCATTGTAATGAAACTGTCCAAAGTCAAGATGAAAGAAAAAATTCCACAAGCAGCCAGGAATAAGAACCAGCTGACTTACAGAGGAAGAGCAATTAGGATGGCAGTAGACTTTTCAATTGAAAACTTCAAGGCCAGAAGAGCATGGTCATCCACCTTCAACATTCTTAAACAAAATTTTCAGCACACAGTTACATATCCTGCTAAACTAAGCTTCAGAATCAATAGAGAAATCAAATCTTTTACGGACATACAACCATTGAAGAAATTGGCCACAACAAGATAAGCTCTACAGGAAATACTTAAACCTATTCTCAACACTGACCCCCACAATGGACCACCAGCAAAGTAAACATCCAGAAGCTAACAGTCAAAATTGAGCCTCCCCAATGACATAAAAGGTAAAACTACACAATGGATTTCCACAAAATAAGATAAATACAACATCACTACACTTATCAATTCTCTCTATAAATGTCAATGAACTGAATTCAACATTGAAGAGGCACAGGCTATCTGATTGGATAAAAAAGCACAATCCATCCATATGCAGTCTCCAGGAGACACACCTAGCCTTGAAGGACAAATTGAGACTCAGGGTTAAAGGATGGAAAACAGTATTTCAATCAAATGGAAATCAGAAGAAAGGTGAGATTGCAGTCTTATTTTCAGATACAAGTGGTTTTAAAGTAACTAAAATTAAGAAAGACAAAGATGGACACTTTATGCTGGTTAAAGGAATAATACAATAAGAAAAAATTTCACTTTTAAATATTTAAAACGTTTGCACCCAACTTCAATGTTCCCAGATTTATGAAACACACCTTGAGGGGTCTGAGCAATATGATATCCCAGAACACCATAATACTCAGGGACCCCTCTGATAGACTGGACAGATCCTCTAAATAGAAACTAACCAAAGATACAAAGGACTTAAATGTGACCCTAGAACAAATGAGACATATGGAACACAGCATCCCAAAGCTAAAGAATATACATGTTTCTCATCAACCTCTGGTACAAAATCCTTCAAACTAGAGTATTTTAGAATACACATGTTTCTCATCAGCTCATGGTACAAAATACTCCAAAATAGTAATCACATACTCCAAAATAGACCACATCCTAGGATACAAAAAAAACCTCAGCAAAACTAAAAGAATAGAAATTATGCCTTGTATCTTCTCAGACCAAAAAGCAATAAAGATAGATCTCAACTCCAACAAAAATATTTATCCCCACACAAAGATTTGGGGTTAAACAACCTTATGCTGAATGATAATTGAGTTTGGGAAGAGATAAAACAGGAAATCATTAAATTCCTCAAACATAACAACAATGAAGACACAAGTTGCCAAAACCTGTGGGATACAGCAAAAGCAATCTGAAGAGGGAAATTTATCACATTAGATGCCTATGTTTGAAAAACAGAAAGAGAGCACATCAACAAACTCATGAAACATATTACGGAATTGGAAAAAGAAGAACAATCTAATCCCAAACACAGCAGAAGAAAAAAAACTACCAAAATAGATAGATTAAATTCATAGATTAATGAAATTGAAAATGAAAGAATCATTCAGAAAATTAGCAAGTCAAAAAGGTGTTTTTTCAAAAAATAAATAAAATTGATATATCTTTGGCCAGATTAACTAGAAATAGAAAAGTAAGATCTCTAATAACCCAATCAGAAATGATAAAAGGGAAATAACAATGGCTGCCATAGAGATATAAGAGATCATCTCTAAGTACTCTCATAAGAAACTCCATGCCGGCTCAGGGTCTGTGGCTCAACGGGCGAAGGAGCCAGCCACATACACCTGAGCTGGTGGGTTTGAATCCAGCCTGGGCCCGCCAAACAACAATGATGGGTGCAACCAAAAAATGACTGGGCATTGCGGTGGGTGCCTATAGTCCCAGCAAGTTGGGAGGCAGAGGCAGGAGACTGTCTTGAGCCGAGGAATTGGAGGATGACAGCTCTATCCAGGATGACAGCTTGAGGCTCTGTCTCAAAAAAAAAAAAAAGAAAAGAAACTCGATGCCCAGAAACTTGGCAATGTGGAGAAAATGGATCAATACCTGGAACCTCTCTCCTTAGACTTAACCAAGAAGAAATAGATATCTAGAACAGACTGGTTTCAAGAACTGAGATCAAAGAAACAATAAAAAAAAAATCTCCCAATAAAAAAATGCCCTTGTCCAGATGGCTTCACAACCAGAATTCTATCAAACCTTCAGAGAAGAGCTTATACCCATAGTGCAGAAATTGTTCCAAAAAATTGAGAAGGAAAAAATCTTCCCCAACACATTCTACAAAGTGAACATCACCCTGATACCTAAATCAGGAAAAGACCCAACTAAACAGAACTTCAGACCAATCTCACTGATGACTATAAAAGCAAAAATTCTCAATAAAAATCCTAGCCAATAGATTATAGGTATACATTTAAAAAAATCATTCATCATGATCAAGTAGGTTACATCCCAGGGATGTAAGGCTGGGTTAACATACACAAGTCCATAAACATAATTCACCATATCAACACAAGCAAAAACAAAGACCATATGCTCTCAGTAGATGCACAAAAAGCATTCAATAAAATTCAGCATCCTTTTTCAATTAGAACACTTAAGAATTTAGGCATAGGTGGCATATTTCTTAAATTCGTTGAAGCCATCTATGACAAACTTACATTTAATATTATACTGAATGGGGTAAAACTGAAAGCTTTTCTACTTAGAACTGGAAGCAGACAAGGTTGTCCTCTATTGCCACTACTATTCAACATAGTGTTGGAAGTTCTAGTCAATACAATAAGACAAGAGAAGGAAATAAAGGGCACCCAAATGGGGGCAGAGGAGGTCAGACTCTCCCTCTTGGCTGACGATGTTATCTTATACTTAGAGAATCCCAAAGACTCAACCACAAGACTCCTGGAAGTGTTCCAAAAATACAGCAATGTCTCAGGATATAAAATCAATGTCCACAAATCAGTAGCCTTTGTATATACCAATAACAGCCAAGTTGAGAAGGTAATCAAGGACACAGTTCCCTTCACATTGGCTTCAAAAAAATGAAACACCTAGGAATGTACCTAACAAAAGAAGTGAAGGATCGCTACAAAGGAAATTATGAAACCCTAAAAAAAGAAATAGCAGAAAATAACAAATGGAAGAACAGTCCATGATCATGGCTGGGAAGAATCAACATTATTAAAATGTCTATACTACCCAAAGTAATATACAGATTCAATGCAATTCCCATTAAAATATCATCATACTTTCAAGATTTGGAAAAAATAATTCTTCATTTTGTATGGAACCAGAAGAAACTCCATTTAGCCAAGGCAATTATTAGTAATAAAAACGAGCCTGGGGAATTACTCTATCAGACTTACAACTATACTACAAGGCCATAGTGATTAAAACAGCATGGTATTGGCACAAAAACAGACACATAGACATTTGGAACCAAACAGAAAACCATGAGATGAAACTAACCTCTTATAGCCACCTAATCTTTGATAAACCAAACAAGAACACACACTGAGGAAAAGAATCCCTATTCAATAAATGGTGCTGGGAGAACTGGATAATACATTGAAAAGATTAAAACTGGACTCATACCTCTCACCACTAACAAAAATTGATTCAAGATGGATAAAAAGGCTCAGCACCTGTGGCTCAAGCAGCTAAGACACCAACCACATACACCTGAGCTGGTAGGTTCAAATCCAGTCCAGGCCCGCCAAACAACAATGTTGGCTGCAACCAAAAAATGTCTGGGCATTGTGGCGGGCACCTGTAATCCCAGCTACTTGGGAAGTGGAGGCAGGAGACTCGCTTGAGTCCAGGAATTGGAGGTTGTTGTGAGCTGTGAAGCCACAGCACTCTATCCAGGGTGACAGCTTGAGGCTCTGTCTCAAAAAAAAAAGGGGGGGGGGACAAAAGATTTAAATCTAAGGCATGAAACAATAAAAATCCTTGAAGAAAGTGTGGGGCAAACACCTGAAGATATCAGCCTAGAAAAAGATTTTATGAAGAAGACTTCCATGGCAATTGCCACAACAAAAATAAACAAATGGGACTTCATTAAAGTGAAAAGTTTCTGTATAGTTAAGAAAACAACAACCAGCTCAGCGCCTGTGGCTCAGCGGGCTAAGGTGCCAGCCACGTACACCTGAGCTGGCGGGTTCGAATCCAGCCTGGGCCTGCCAAACAACAATGATGGCTGCAACCAAAAAATGGCCAGGCGTTGTGGCGGGCGCCTGTAGT
>CAUYON010124781.1:0-19822 GCA_963573935.1 Arctocebus calabarensis
GTTGATGTGTGTTCCTCGGCCTTGTCTCTTGGCTCAGCTCCAAACCGTTGGCTTTCTCACCAAATTTCTGTCCTTTAACTCTCCTTCTGGACAGGAGTGTCTGCAGAAAGCTGGCTACAGACCGCCATCTTGGCTCCTCCCCCAGGGATTGACCTTCTTGCTGTGCAGGTCTCAACCCAAGCATCACCTCCCCAGAGAGGCCTCCCATGGACACCTGTTGAAGGGGTCCCTCTCCCAGACTACCATTAGCACACCATCCAGTTATGTTTTGCACAGTCTTGATTACTTCCTGAGGTTATCAAATTTATCTGCTGACTTATTAATCACCTGCTATTACTTTCTCTCCTAGAGATGAAAGACCCCAAATCTCTCATTCTCTTCCACATTGCCAGTTCCAAGAATAGCATTTGGCATAAAATAGGAATGCAGTAATTTTTTTTTTTTAATGAATGAATGAGCATGTATAGATTCAACTTGTTCTTAATGGCCTGATAATACGCTGAGTGGATGGATGTACCATAATTCATTTAACCAGAGCTCTAGATGTGGTACTCAATTTTTCTCTTTCTTTTCTACTTTTATTTATTTTTATGTTTTTGGTGTAGCAAACCACTGAGTGTAGTCTGTGTGTACTTATTTGGTTCCATCCACAGAACATATTCTTAGCAGAATTCCCTTTGATCCAGAGTCTTGCCCCATCAATCGGAATGTGCATTTGCAATTTGTGGTGTGCAGTGCCAGCTTTCCGTGTAAAACGTTCTCATCAGCCTGTGCTCCCATGCCCTGTGTATGACACCACCAGCTTGGAGCTCCATCCAAGTCCCTGTCCATACCACGTTATTGCTGACCGCCTTTGCTGCCCTTGACCTGCTCTCCAGGAGTTGCATCTACTTTCCTTGTTCTTGGAGGGGACGCTGTGTGTGGTGGGTTGGCCCTGTGTCTCTGAGCTCTAAATGCTCTGGATGGTCTGCTCCTCTTTTTTTAGGGTTGCTTTCTCTAGTCTGCTGTGGCAAAAGAAGGGACATTTAAAACACAGGGTAGTGCCTGTAAAGATCATTGTTCAGCACATATTCACTCTCTCCCATCCCCAAGAGAGGAAAGAACTTGTTACGGGTTTTGGCCTTGGTCACATGATTAGTTTTGGCCAATGGGATGTGAGCAGATATGTGCCCTGATGCACTTGTCTTTTGCTGTGAGAGTGTCATACCTCACCTATCTCTTAGACCTAGAGGATGCAAAACCCGCTAAGCTTTCCTGGGCCCAACCTGTTCTTGGAGCTGCACTTAGGTGAGTTTCTCCTCGATTAGCGGAACTCCAGTTGTCAGGGAGGGTGTAAGCTTCCTGTTGCATGACAGGAAGAGATTTGTTCTTGTTTGTTACATGGTGAAAGGTGACTGATACAAAGTCTAAAATGAAAACAAAGCTCCCATTTTTCAGTACCTGGCACTTTCTAAATCAAACGTTAAACGTCCACTCGGGTGGTGTGGCAGTGAAGGAATGGATAAACCTTCTCACATTCGCTTTTTTGTGGGTTTCATTAAGCCTTGAAGAAAGTACAAGATGAGTGAGTCCTAAGCGAAGTGGGATAGCAGTACTATTGCTGGAACAGCAGGATCAAAGGTGGAGGAGCATGCAAAGCGGTTCTAGGTCTAGAGAGCAAACTTGAGTGTGGACTCCACGTCCAAGAGCGTGGGGATGAGGCAAGGTTCACGTTAGGAGAAAAGGAATGGAGGGACATAGAGTTGGGTTTTTATTCTTCAGCTACTGGCTCCAGCAAATACATATAAGACTCAGGGTACACTGGATACCAGTTGTGAGTTAATTACAGAATGTAAATCATTGACAGAGATCAGCAACATAATAAAAACAGGTAAGGGACTAAGAGTAGGCTGACTGTGCCAGCTAGAAGAGGCTGGCAGGCAGCTCCATTCATATATTGTTTCCATTTAGAACATCATTATTAATTAAGCGGGTTTCACACAGTGCCAGCCACATGCCTGCTCCTTAAATGCATCACGACTGTGTCTTTGTCTTCACAGAAAACAGTTGTTGGTGGCAGTACTCAAATGTTGTCCTGAATGTGGCCTTCTGTTTATCCAATTTTCGTAGAATAAAATTGTAAGCAATTCTTTTCTGAGTAGTTTCTCATATTTCATCCAATCCATTATGCCGGCATTCACTCATTCACTTTTTAGTACCTGGCATCATGAGAAATCATATAGGTGGGAGTTAGAATTCTGCGTCCACCACTTGCTGGTTGTGTGACCTTGAGTAAGTTATTTCACCTTGACAAGACTTGGTTTCTTCATCTGAAAAACAGAGCGAGTAGAATATAAGGGTGCTGTAATGATTAAATTAGCCAATACGCAGATGGCATTGTCTGTCCCCCATCCCAGGTAGGGCTTAGAAAGTGCCACCTGCTGTCCTGCCGTTAGACATTTATAAAGAAGCAAGAGGCAACTATATCCTTAGCACCATGCTGGGCACAGAGAGGGAAACAGCATTCTTGCCCTCAAACATCTCAAAGGTCAGAGACCAGCAAGCCAGGACTGGCTTGGAGATACGGGAGGGGAAGTGAGGGAGATGGCTCAGTGCGGTGGCCTCTGCCTTTGTGTCTGCCTGCAGCTGTGGCATGACCATAAACAGCAGCCGTGCTCCAAACACATCGTCCACCCTCGGCTGCCACATTCTCACAACCCCTGCTGGAGTGACTGGTCCAAAGGCGGCACCTGACCCCAGTTGGGTCAATCAATCCTTATCTGCCCTTTCTCAGTTTATGAAAGACCCCAAGTGGACTTACTCCAGGATATGGGTAATTTCTTTTTTTTCTTTTCTTTAAATTTGGCCTTCTGGTTAATAGTAGTCTCATACACACAATTTGATGGCAGAGAGGATCCTTTCCGCCATTCCCTCCCTAGAGGGGGGAATGTGCATTTGGTGGTCACATTAGACTGTGTTGATTCTGTTGATTAGCGCCATTGGCTGGTGTCAGTGTGTGTTGAAAGGTATACACCAGTTCTCCAGTCCCTTTTCCCACGTCCCTTTGATGACAGGAGCCGGCTGGGTAACCTGAGCCCTGGTCGGCCCTCTGAGACAGGGCACTCTTCTCTCTCACGTCCTCTCATTTGATAGTCAGCATGTTGCAGTGGACTTTCCGCAGTGATGGAAACTGTCTGTGCTTTCACTAGTCACGTGTGACTTTTGAACACTTGGAATGTGGCTACCATACTGAAGATTTAAACTTTCAATTTCATCTAATTTTAATTCATTTAAGTTAAAGTGTAAACAACCCCATGGTTGTTTACTGTACTGGACAGCACAGCTGCGCCAAAGAGAAAAGGCTGGCAGGCAACTCGACTCACAAACGTTAGTTTCCATTCAGATGATCAGTACTAACTAAGCCACTTCTAAGGGAGTCCCAGTCCCGTATTTTTGCCCCTTAATGTGGTCAGAGTGAGAGGAGTCAAAATTCAGATTTGGGCAGGAGATAGAGGCTGCACTTCACTTCTGATCTGACCTATGTGTTTTAATTCATCTTTGTCAGGGAATTCACTGAATTCAGGTGTTGGCTGCGGGCCCAGAAAATAATAAAAAAGCACTTTATTTCCTGTATGGCCACTGTTTCTTGTAGGTCTATCTTTAGGGTCCTCCACAGCCAGGAGGGATGATTGAGGAAGCAGGATTCTGGCCCCAGAAATACTACATTTGTAACCCCAGCCTGTTTCCTAGCACAGATTAAACTGTGGTTTGGATATGTTGCTGCATCTCAAGGGTGACTTCATTAAATGCAATGGGACAAGCCAGGATGAGAGAGTAAGGGTTCCTGGGAGAGATAGCCCAGGTTGGGAGTTAGAATTCCAGGTCGGCCACCTTCCTGACTCTGTGACCTTAAAGAGGTTACTTTGCCTTGATGGGACTCAGTCATGCATTTGGATCGAATGAGTGGGATGCCTTTTGTCCTCATGCCATAGTTCACTTCCAGGGAAGACAACTTTGATTTGTGGAGCCTCTGGAGGAGGTTGCAGGTGTGAGGTTGCATTAGCGACTCTTCCCTGAGGCGGAGGAAGATCACCCGTCTCCTCCCCTCTGTGATCCAGCAGGGAGAGATGTGCAGTGGGGCCCTGTGAATATGCTGCTTTCCCGGCGCCTGGCACATCTGTGCTTCAGCAGGAGCATGTGCTACCTGATTGGAATTAAGCAGACCCAAGAGCCCTTTCTGGCTCTCCCACTAACAAGCTGAGACCAGACAGATCACAAGGCGGTCCCCATCTCTGTGGCTCCTTTCCTGTGGAATGCGGATACATGACAGCTGCCCAGCAGTGGTGTTGTGAGAAGGGAATGTCACAGGCATGTACAATGCTTAGCAAGGTGCATGGCACGTGGCAGTCACGTAATTAGTGGAGTTATAATTAACATCACAGCTTGCTTTCATTAGGAGTAGATATTAATCTGTTACCCTTTCATTTGACTGTTAACTCTTAGGAGTAGATATTAATCTGTTACCCTTTCATTTGACTGTTAACTCTTCGAGGCACTTATGTTGTTTTTTTTCTTTTTGGCATCATAGTTCATCCTTTCCCTCCCTAAACACTCGGCATTGAGCTTGGGACATGGAAGTGATTAGAAAATACTTACTGGGTTAAGGTTATAATAATACATTATGTCTTCTATATTGGGTAAAGACTGGAGTGGGAGTAGGGGGGCCCCATTCATGGAGGATGATGTAAAAAAAAATCTCATGACAGCTATTAGGTCTCCTTAGAAAAATATAGGAGTGGACTTATCTATATACTGCATTCCTTACAAAGAACTTTTGTAAATATACTTACATGCCTTACGTTCCCTAAAGGAGACCATTTCAAACAGAGGCAAACACTCGACTGTGTCTTTTAAAGGAGTTGTTTACTTAGTTTGAGAGGAAAAGAGAGGCAGGTGGCTGAAAGAGTGAAGGCAGAGTTTCCAAGAATTCCATTCAGCTGCCAATGAAACATAGCACATTCTTTGATGTTCATACAATACTTCCTTTTATGAGAAAGTAAGATACAAGATGAAGTGCTGTTCAGGGTAGGTACTGCGTCCTTTTCAATTTGGCACCCCCACACCTAGCCCAGTGCACAGGTGAAGTGGTACAGTTAATTTTGCGTTAGTAAGGTTTCCATTTAATGTTTGTTAGTGAATATTTGACCAGTTGCCTTGTGGTTCTTCATTTTTGTTTTGATGATTTGAGAAAAAGTTTCTCATCCTAGTGGCACGTTTCAATCTTCCCGGGAGGGTTTGAAAACAGCTCAATCTGCTTCTCACACACGCTGTGTCTGGGTAGGGCGGGCCGGGAGCTGCCTGCTGATTCAGCTTAGTGATTTCATGTTGGGATGCGCTGGTGAGGCTGAGGCTCAGTAGAACCCAGTTCTGGTTTGTGTCTGTCTCCCCTTTCTGTGTGACCTGGGACAATTGCTCTCTCTCCTAGGTCCTAATTTTTGCATTTGTGAAATGAGGGCATTAGATTAAAAAAAGGAGTTTTAATCTTTTTAATCCAGAAACTCATTAAGAATACTGACTGTCCAGGAAAATATACCTGTGCATATTTTTGCAAAATTTGTATATTATTTCAAGAAAGTAGTGAAATCTCTTGTTTTCAGTAGGGTTCTTCTAGTCATGAGTGATAAGGACCCTACACAGTCTGGCATCTGCCAAAAGGCAATGCAATGGGGTCATGGTCCTCGTAAGCCCGGGAGTTGATGTGGCTTTGATCTTCCTGGGTGACAGAAGGAATTTGTCTCTATCTCTTGGCCCTGCTCTCTGAGTTCTTGGCTTTCTTTTCAGAAGGGGCCTCCCTAGGTGATAGCAAAGATACCCATCCATAAAACACACTCATATTCTATCAGCTGAACAACCCAAATAGGAAGACTACAACTTTTTCTTATGATTCTGGTAGAAATCTGGTCCAGACTCAACACAAACCCTGTGGCTAGTGGTGTACATGCTTGGTCTGAACTGTGACATTGGGGGTGGGGGCAGGTCCTACTTGAATGCATGGAGAGTGGCACAGGAGTAGTTTCCTAAAAGAAAATCAGGGTAGTGTTACCATGAGACAGAGAAATGGGTATGGGGGAGGGAGAGACTACGGATACCATCTTACCTTTGAAGGCTGTGCCCCTCGGGAGCCCCTATAGGTGTGTGGGGCTGAGGTTAGAAAAGCCTAGATTCGTGGGTTCTGAAGTATCCCTCAGTACTTGTGATAGATAGACACGCTGCTCTTATAGGATCTATTTTTGAAAGTTATATATGTATATAATATTTTAAAAGTTGTAAGAAGGGCTATTGCTGTTCCATCTATATTCATCTATACTTAACTTTATATTTCACTTGGTCCTGTGGAGCACCAGTTATGTACTAGATCTGCTAACCCCATGTGTTTGGATAGCAATAATGAAGATTAGGAAGGCCTGGAAATTTGGAAAAAAATACAAAACAATCACAAAAGAAATGTGAGAACTGGGATCCAAGTATAGGACTCCCAATTCCATGCACAAGGCCATTGCCATGAAAATATGGGTGGATGTTCTGTCATCTTTTTTCTATTTTGAGAGACTTGCCACATGGAATACCATTTAATTTGAATGAACGGTGCCTTCTTGATTATTTAGGTAAAATTGCTTTCCTGGTGTCAATGGCCTTGCAACCTGGCATATGATGAAATGATACTTTCTGTCTGTTTAAAGTTGGCCCTTTGGAGAAAATGATTCATCCAGGGTTTTTTGCCTCCCTCTTGGAACTATACTTACTTAGCTCATATTAGCCCCTGTTATCTGGGACTTGAACCTCAGCCTGCAGAGACTTGTCTGCATTAGCTAGTATGATAATTACGGCTATATTGTGAAAATCACGAGTGATTAGTGGGAGAGGAGATTGTTAGGTTTGGTACCCTGGAGCATCTCAGGTTTTCTGAAATGCTAAAACTGCAATAAATGATTTGTCATTTGAAAGAGAGTATTACTTCTAAGGCAGTCATCCAGCCCAGAGAAAATGGACATGATTTTTGCCTGAAATCTCAAGTAGTTTAGCTATTTAATCTAGGATCACTAATGGTGATCTAAAGAAATAAAAAGATTTCCTGCTTAAGGTACCAAAGATTTATTGCTCAACTTCCACAGATGTTTAGAGGATGAGTCTGAAGCATCCATACAAAATGCCTTCCTAATGTGTGCAGAAATATTGTTGAAGAAAAGAAATAAGATGAATGATCTGAAAAAATGCATTAACTGTATTTGATTATTAACCATGGTAATATACATGAACGCATGATAGCAATGATGTCTCTAAATAGGTTCTCTGGACCCATGTTGTCATTCCAACACTCCAATGCCCTTGAACTCTTCAAAGTATTATGCGCTTACTATCTCATGCAATTTTTCTAACTACGCACTGAAATTCTCTCTCCCCAGGGACCCAGGTTCAAGTCCCAGCTCTGACACTTAGTAGGTCAAATCTCTTAACCACGGTTATCAGAAAGCAAAATGCCTTTGTTTTGTGCCTTTTTAATTGTTGAGATACTACTGCATAATTCTGTATCCTGACTTTCTCACCAACATAAGCTCTCCATTTCCCATGTCGTTGAAGTCTCTTCTTTATACATTATTATAAATGGCTGCATAGTATAACTCTGCGGTGATTCTCAACGTCCCCTTTTGTGCTCACAGAGGAGTTTCAATCAGGAGTGACAAGTTGACATTTGTGCTGGTGGCTTTCTGGAAGGTGTAGGAAAGGGTGAAAGTTTGGAGGGATGCGGGCTGCCAAAAACAACTCCTTTGAAATGATTATTATAACTGCGAGTGAGCAGTGTCACTGGGGAAGACCGTACAGCCTTTTATTCCAACTCTTATCAGATTCAAATTGGTAAAGTGACCTCATCAAGCTTTCCCAGACTTGCCTGGGACTCCTCAACTCGGAGTCTCAGGGTTTCTTTCTATTGAATCCCATCTCTATCGTAGCCATGTAATGCCTGACATAGGCTAAACCCCACTCCCAGGGGAAGGTTCGTTAGGAAATAGAAGCCTAGTCTTGCAATGCATTTGGCTGCTCATTTATTTATTTATTTATTTTTGCAAACTGTCAGTGTGATTAGTGATTACTGGCTGCTAGCTGCAAACCATTTCCTGCCTACCTAAACAAATCAAATTAAGGGAACAAATGATGTAACCTTGCTCAAGAAAAAAAAAAAATTAAAATTTCTCCCAAGAAGAGGAAGCTATTATTATCCTAGACTTATAAATGGGGAAATGGGAATAGAGGGGTCGGGCAACTTATCCAAAGTAATCAGCCAAAATTAGAAGTCAGAATTCCTAGTGGCCACCCAGAGGCAAGAACTCTGCTGGCAGTTTGGCTTCATGGGCTATAAGGAGGGCCAAATTAAACAGGACAGCCTTAGGGATAGAATTCCCAAACTTTCTCCTGCTCTATGACCCTCTGACCAAGGAGTCCTTGCCAAGATTTTCACTGTTGTGGAAACCTTCTGACCCTCACGCAGTCAGTAAGATGAAGGAGAAACCATCAGGGTGGAGGGGTCAACTCTTCCACCACCTCACAGCTGTGCCCCACTGGGCAGTGGCTTCACCTCTCAGACCTCCAATATCCCATCTGAAATTGGAGATGAGAGCTCCTTGCATGCCAAGCTCCATGATCCAAGATGTAAAGTGAGAAGTATGTTTTCAAAAGGCACTTGCCAGGGCTCTTTTGGTGACAGGTGATAGAATGCTGATTCATAAGAAAGGAGGCCGATGGGAAATTTACAGTAAGAATTTGCAAGAGCTAGTGACCACCTTTCCCTGCAAATGTAGGGTAATGATAATAATTGCTCTAATCCCTACAAG
This sequence comes from Arctocebus calabarensis, assembly GCA_963573935.1. Lineage (NCBI taxonomy): Eukaryota > Metazoa > Chordata > Mammalia > Primates > Lorisidae > Arctocebus > Arctocebus calabarensis. The sequence continues at coordinate 8,868 of CAUYON010124781.1, forward strand.
ACAGAGAGGCCCAATCCCTGAATAATTTGTTATATTAAATCCTTGTAACTCTGAGGTGCCTGGTTTTACCAACCTTGCCTTAGAAAGAGGTTAACCAGGCCCTAAGCCAGGATGCAGCTGGGCACAGCTGCAAGGTTGGTCTCTCTAGGAACCAGACGCTAAGCTGCCACTCTCCTCTGCCTGTTGGATTTGAGGAAGGACAGACACAGGCATTTGTAAGAGCCCTGCTTCTCGGCATTGCAACAATTCTTTCAGGAGTCATGATGGTCTCCAACTGACAGATGAGAACAGCAAGACCGCATCTGTAAGGGGAAAGTATTTGTTTTGGACTTAAAGGAGCAGATGGATTACGTTTTCTTCTTTATGGTTTTGGGACCAAACCCAGTCAGGTTGCAAGTATGTCTTGATTGAGAGGACAGAAGCTTGACCTTGGCTGGCTAGTGCTGACATCCTGCAAGCTGAGGATGGCAGCTCCCAGGACTTACCTGTCTTTGTGTGAATAAATGAACTTTCACCTGGCACCTTTGTGGTAAGGTCGGGTGCTGTCCTAGTTACCTTTGCCATCTCATTTAAGGTTCACAGCGACTCTATGGGGTGGTATTATTATTTCCATTTTACAACTGAGGAGACTGAGGCTCAGAGAGGGTAGGTGAAAGCTGCTAGTTTATTAAGCTGGTAAGTGGCAGAGATAGAGGTTGGACCCACAAGTGCCAGGTTCTGGATTTGGGACTCTTGCTGACCTTTCTCAGTGGTTTCATCTGGAATGAACACCAAAGACTTTCATTTTGGTGTTCAGAAGGTCTGGTCTGGCTGTCTCTCTCTGCAGCTTACAAGGATGTGGGGTTAGAAATCTTTGAGTTGACCAGGAAATCAAGTTTTCTTGAGTTTGGGGGCATTTAAAAATACCTGATGCTTTTCTCAGAAAAATCCACACAGCACAGATGCACACTTCTAAGTCCAGGGGGAAATTGCTTGCCTCATTCTCCTGTGCTTGAACAGAGCCTTAATATGATGAAAATAAGTGGTAGCTACTATGTTCCCCACTAGACTATGGGCTCCTGTATTAGTCAGGGTTCATTTTCCAGAGAGAAAGAGGGGAAAGAGAGAGAGAGAGAGAGAGAGAGAGAGAGAGAGAGAGAGAGAGATTGATTTATTGTAGAGAATTGGCTTATGCAATTCAGGGGGCTTCAAGTCTGACATCTGCAAGGTAGACCAGTAGGCTGGAGCCCCAGGGAAGAGGTAATATTGCAGCTTGTATTCAAAGATAGTCTGGAGGCAGAATTTTCCCTCCATTGGGGGAACCTCAGTAATTTTTTTGGCTTTCATCTGATTGGACAAGGCTCTACATTATGGAGGGTAACCTGCTTCACTCAAAGTCTACTGATTCACTTATAAATATGACTCTGAAGATTACCTTCACAGCCACGTCTAGACCAGCGTCTGAGTCCCAGCAGGTAGACAAGTGGACACATATAATGAACCATCAAAGCACCTCAAAGCGCAGCCTTGGTCTGATTCACTTTTGGCCCCTGGGACTGAATGTAGTGCCTGGCAGATAGTGGCTGCTCTCAACATTTTGTCAAATGAATGAGTCAAAATCTAAAGCTCCCAGAATAACCTTGGAGGGTTATGAGGGAGGGGAAAGAGCATTACTATGCTCAGTCTGGAAGATGGGATGTGAGTCCCAGAAACAATTGGGAATTATCATAGAGTGGTGGGTTAGAGAGGTGATAATGGCAGGGTCAAGCAGGGATGTCAGCAGAGGTGTGGGCTGAAAGCAACCTTGCAGGTGTGTCTCAGCAGAGCAGCCCTGCCGGGGCTCTGTGTCCCCTGAGACCCTGCAGAGCGAGGCACTGGCCCTGCTGTAGAAGGTCCGGTCCGGCTGTCTCTCTCTACAGCTTACAATCCGGTCCGCTGTCTCTCTCTGCAGCTTACAAGCTGTGTGTCCTGGGATAGTGTCTCATCTCTGGGGATTCAGGCTCTGCTTCTGTGGAATGGTCACAAACTGGCCATCTGCAGGTAGGATCCAGCCCACAGTTAGGTTTGTTTGATATTGGGAACATTTAAAAAAATAGTTCAAATAAATTTCCGGTATTAAGAATTGGTAGATTTCATAAAACAAACAAACAAAAATAACAAAAGAGGAATGTATGGCTTTCCTGAAATTTTGGGAAGGGCTAACAACCCTGGGCCTGACGTCATCTGGGAGCAACCAGGTGGGCAGGGAGCTGCCGCATTCTGAGTGGGGCAAAGCTCTTGTGTCCTCTCTCGTGAAGCCTCCCTGTTCCCCTGGTCCCCTCGTGCTGAGGTCTCAGGCACCTCCCAGGCCTCGCTCTGCTTGCTAGGCTGGTTTTCATTTTTCTACGTAAGTGGCCTCCAGAGACCATGGAGTTTATGGGCTTTGTTCTAGATGCTCTCCAAGGTATTTTCACACAGAAGCAGATATGTGCCCCTAACTGGGCCCACCACGTGTCAGGCGTGGTGCTCGGCAGGGTTTGTGTATCTCATTCCAAGGCAGTATTCCAAGATTCTTAATTAAAATGCTGAACAGGCTTGATATGCAGCCAGCACAGGGTGGGGCTGGCACAGCACAGAGTGGGCAGTGAGAGGAACGACGTCCTCTGGCTAGTTGGATGGGCTCACGGTTGGAACAGCGCTAAAATAACGTTCTCTCATGATCCAGCTGCCCTGGGAGTTCTTACATAACAAGCTTTCTAAATATATATCTTGACACCTTACCCAATAAAATTTGAGAAAATTGTATATATTTCCCCCAATAATTCAAATGCCTGGGCTGGAAATTGGCACAGATGTAGACATGGTCCTTGTCTGCCATGAGGATGCCCAGGTTATGGCTTTGCTATCTATCACTCACCTTTTAAGGCCCACTCATACTCAAGTGTCTATGATTGTACGATAATCAATAAGTCTCCAAACTATATTTTTAATGACTCTTTGGGAGACGAGAAATCCAATTTGAAATAGATCAGCCTCAAGGAAAAAGTTTTGCTTGGATGAAGGATGAAGTTTTGCTCCTATCTTACTTTGAGCACTTTGGGGGGGCTTCGGATTATAAGACAGTCCTAGATCTCAGGGAGATCTTAAGAAAAAAAGTTACATTTGATTTGTGTAAAATATAAGGGATGCAGAGCCAGGAAGTTCTGGTTTTGTCATGTCCTGTCTCAGCACATAGTGTTGAGCCTTTTTGTCTCTGACATGGTCCTCCCTGAATAAGGAATTGTTTGGAGAATTAGCACAGTGGATAGGAAGTGCCCGCCATGTCACCTGGCACACGGCAAGAGCTTGATAAATGGCAGGTGTAGACGGTCCTGGAGGTGCTGGGACCCCTGTGGTCTGATGGACCTAGGAAGTTTTAGAAGAGAGGAGCTGGACTTTTTCCTGGGACTGTCCAGGTAAGATGTAGGTGGACTGTCAGTGTGAAGATGAGGGGCTAGGCTGTGCATGGGTGGGGGCAGAGGACAACCCTGAGAGGACAGGGCACACTGGCCTGAATGGAGAGGAGGCTTCAGCCAGGAGCAAAGGGTTGAAAGAACAACCCAGCCTTTGTGACAGCCGGTTAGAATTGCCCTGTGGTCCTCTCCGGAATGTCTGCCACCTTGCCAAGTGAAAACTGCCATCCTGTGCTCTGGCTGGGGCTGCTGTCTCTCTTGCCTTCCCACATGTAGGCTTGGGCAGTGGGGCCCGGCGATTGCCCTCCTTCTCTGCCAAAGATCCACTTAAGAGATTGCATAGCTGGCATTTCTGTGGAGCGGCTCCAGGAGTGTGTCCTGAGCGTGGGTCAGCCAGGCCCAAGGAGCCCGTGGGGGTGCAAGGTCCAGTGACGATGGAAAGGTCAAAGCCAGGACTCTGTGACCGGGGATCGCTGCTCCCCAGGCTCCTCTCCCATTTTCTGTGCAGATATAGGGACTGTAAATCCAGGGAAGGATTTATTCACCTTGGTACATAGAATACCATGCTGGGAAGAGTCCAGAAAAGCCATCCAGTGCTCAGTCCACCTTCATATCTCACTAACTGCAGAAAATGCTGTGGAGCCTTCCAGACAGGTGGCGGAAGCTTCGATTTGCACGTCTCCAGTGCGGGGGGGGGGGCGGCTCACTGCCTCCCACAGCAGTCCTTGCTTCTGTTGAAAGCTTTAGCAGTTTACAAATTTGCCCTTATATTGAATTACAGTCTGATTTTTGTTTCGTTTCTGTTTATGGCATAGATATAAGGATGGATAACATTATCTCAGAAGCTCTTAATAAAGCCTAAAATCTAGCAAGGGAGGCGTGAAAAGAAGACATACAATGGCAGGAACTGAGAGAGGAAAGAAGCAAAAACTCTGGCTAAGAATAGAGCCAAGCCCGCTCCGGGTAGAGCAGGCTTGTAGGAGACGGCTCTTCTCTTACATGCCCCTGTAATAGCCACCCTCTTGATTTTTATTCCTTGGCACTAAAGAACACGTGTACCCTCCCTGATCCTTGACTGCTCTTTGAAATGTCCTTCCACGGGATGAATAAGACATACTCCCCAGACACACAGAGAGCATGATCTAGAGAAGAGAGTTCTAGAAGAAAGGGTATACTAAGAGTACCATGCCTGGGGATGGGGTGTACGCCCGGGCCTAGAGGGAGGGAGAAGAGGGCCCCTTACCCTCGGAGGGGGCATGTCCCCCACCCTTGCCACCATCTCTAGTCTTCTGTACCTTGCTGGTAAGATCAGTGGTCATTTCTGTTTTTCCTGTCCTTAGCTACTCTGTCCTGACAGTCGCCCTGACAGTGACACTTTACTGAAAGTGTACGCCACGCCAGGTCCTGTGCTCTGTGCTCTTCACAGATTATTTCACTTAACAGCCCCCTGCGGAAGGGACTGCCCTGATCATTCCTTCGTGACTGCAGAAGGTGCCTTCAAGGACAAAGAGGTGAAGTCACCTGCCACAGACCACACAGTTAGGAAGTGGCAGAGCCAGAATTTGGGCCACAGCCGGGGGACCACAGAGCCTGCACCCCTGCCCCCATGCCAGGTGCTCTGTGCACTCCACGTGCCCAGTGGGTAAGGCCGTGAGGGGCTTCTCCCCACCAATTAGGGTGGATTGAGGGAGGGTTATTCAGAAGGAGAGGAAGACCAAAAAAACAGATAAGTGGATCTGAGGAAGTTGTGAACAGCCATACGTTTCCCAAGTCCAGTACTACAGGCATTAAGGAAGCATTGCAGAGTTTGGAAGGGAGAGTTGTATCAGGCTTGCAATTCAGGACCGTGCTCCTGGAGGTCTGGAATTGGCTGCGTGGAGGAAACAGCAGGCAGAGAGCCCCCCTGGGAGGCTGTTTGGTTTCCAGGGGAGGTAAGGGTGCAGGAGGCATTGGGCACTAGTCGCACCTTTGGGCACCAGCCACGGCCCAGGCGGGGCACTCAGCACTTTGTCTCATAAGCGCTGCTGGGTTTCTCAACTTGGGCTGCACTGTAATTACCCAATGGGGTTTAAAACAGTGGTTGTCCTGGTACAGTGCCCCTGACTGGCAGCACTAACATCCCTGAGCACTTATTTAAAATGTAAATTCTCAATCCCCAGCCTGGATCCACTGCATCAGAAACCCTGAGGATGGGACTCAGCAGTTTCTGTTTGAACAAACACTTCCGGTGACCCTGACGGCGCTCATGTGGGAGAAGCACTTGAAGGTTATGAATCTTCTCCAACCTCAAGACTAGATCACACGTCCCGTTCCCCATCTGCAAAGTGAATGGCTGGTCTCAAGCTGCAAAGGCGCGGGGAGCTCCAGGAGCTCCAGGGGCTCTAGTGCCCACACCTACTCTTCCAATTGTCTAGATAGAATTGTGGCCCAGAGAGCAGAAGGAGCTTGTCACAATTACCAGGAGAGCTGACCCTGATGACAGGTTGTTTTTTTAGAGACAGTCTTGTAATGTTGCTCGGGCTGGAATGCAGTGGCCATTCACAGGGGCAATCACAGTGCACTATAGCCCCAAACTCCTGGGCTCAAGCAATCCTCCTGCCTCAGCTTCCCCAGTAGCTGGGACTACAGCCACCTGCCACCACACCTGGCTCTGACTGTAGGTTTAATACCCTTTTCTTCTTCTTGTATTAGACATTAAGTTACTGACTCTTGGCTCCCTACCCTGTGAGCAGAGTTTTACTCTGCTCTGTAATGCTTGGCCTGGGACTCTGCAAACATATTTCTACTCTGTCCACAGCTCCGAGCTTAGGTTCTGTGTCGGCAGGTGTGAGAGGCAGTCAGTAAAGAAGGAGGCAGAAGGAAGTCTTATACATCTCCTGTGTCCATGCATAAGGCCAGCAGCAGCAGTGCAGGAGTCCCCTGGGTTTCAGGGTGCAGGTATTCCACACTCCTGATCATCAGCTTCATGGTACCCCTGGAAGAGGCCCCAGAGCCGTCTGGCTGGAGCCCCTTCCTCAGATGTCTGCATTCTAGCTGCACAGGGGCGCCCTCCTCAGAGATTCTAAATTCTAATAATCCCAACCTTTTCTTTGGTTTCCCAGCCTTTGGGTTAGGAGCTGCTGGGACAGTTGCTACTCTAGTGTTCCTCTGCGCCCCTGGTTTCTGATCCTTTCCATCAATTTCTCTCTGTCAAAATAACTGTTGGAATTCTGTCTCCTGATGGGACCCTGACTGACTGCACACTGCTCATTTCTTCCAGATACAATTTTAAAAGCCCCTTTGCATCCTCTTTCTCCTATGGTCCTTGTTCTTGTGAAACATTGCATGTTAATGTTATCGGAGAAACTGAGGCACAGGCAGCTTTAGCCATGTTTCCCAGGTCCCTGAAGTTGCAAGTAGTCAAGCTTGAATGACTCCAGGTCCCCTGACCCAAAGGGCACGTCTCATCCTTTCAAGCCTGGCTGCTTGTTCTGTTCCAAGAGAAATATCCAGGACTTGAGCCTTGCCTCATAAAGCTGAGGTTATTACACACTCTGTTACAAGCATTATAAAACCTATGCTTTAAAGAATATATTCCTTGGAATAAAAAGCCAAGAACTATAATGTGTCAGTAAGTCTTCATGATAAGTTCCAAAAAGAAGAAGAATTCTCAATAAAATGGGATTATTCTATGAGGCTTACAGTACTAAAGAGAATTTTCTTGGAAAATGATGTAGTTTCTTATTTATATTTTGTTCTTCGCCATATGACATTTTATTAGTTGCATGTTTTCGAGAAAGCAGTTTAGTTTGTGTATTTTTCTATATGTCTTGCTTTATGAAAGTTGTGAAATGCATAAAGGAAATGTGTGTTTATCCATAGCACTGGGAATAGGGTTTCTCCTTACTTGAGTATTCCCCTGAGGTGATTGTAGTCTTGGTTTTGATTTTTTTAAAGTTCAGGTTTATATGAGGGTACAAATGATTAGGTTACATTGTTTGTGTTTCTGAGGTCAAGTTCAAGTTATGGTTGAGACAGTGCAGTGACTGTAATCTTTACATTGATTAACCATTTAAAAAGAATTAAAATAATGTGGCCAACACTTAGACTTCACGTAGTACTTGCAAGGTGCCAGGCAAGGTTCCAAGTTCTTCACATATATTAACATATAATTTCCACAACAAACCTAAGAGTGGATAGCGTTATGATCTCTTTTTCACTGAATCATTAAGGCACACACAGATAGTTTCAGTGATGAGACTTGAACCCACAGTATTTGGCTCCAGAATTCTTGCTCTTCTCCAGAACTCTGACCGTTTCTAAGCTCACTCCTTTTTTGAATCTGCAGTTGTCAGCATAGGCAGATATATGAGTGCTGGAAAATAAGAAAAAGAAAGGCTAACCCAAGTGGGTAGAGCACGCACTCAAGGTGGGGCAATGCTATTGTGACAACTGGCTCCCTTTCCAGCCCAGTGCTAGGAGAGTAAGATGGATTGACTGCATTAATAGCCCCCATTATTCACGCCTCTCCTTATTTTACCCTTTAGTAGTACTCTCTCATGCTGACTCGGATTGACCATATGGATTGCTATATTAAATGTCTCTGCTGCATAACCAATTACTACAACCTCAGCAGCCTAAAACCACATACATTTATTAACTCAATGGCTTAAATAAGTCCTTTACTTGGTCTCTCACAAGGTTGCAATTGAGGAATCAACCAGGTTGTCTTCCTTTTCATAGTGCAGGTTCACTCTCCAAGCTCACAAGGTTGATGGCAGAATTTACTTCCTGTGATGGTAGCACTGAAGCCTCCATTTTCTTACTGGCTGATAGCCGGGGAGGGCTCCCAGATGCTAGATGGTGTGGCTGCTCCAAGAGTAGGGGATTATACAAGGGCGCGGCTCATTGGGAGCTCCCTTAGAATTCTGCCTATCTCCTTTATTCTAGCCAGGTGGGACAGTAGCAAACTTTAAAAGCAGAAATGCGCTTGCATGTTTTTTAAGCATCCCTTATGTGGCATGCCTGGGCTTACCTGCTGGACAGGAAGGAGGACTGAGTCATCCCACCGGATGCCAGTCAAACTCCAAAAAAGAGAAAGAATCTCTCCAAAAACAGAGTTTGGCTATAAACCACCCACAATTGGGTGTAAACATGTGAATGAGCCCCATCAAGACCAGAATCCTTGGCAAACCCATATGTTTGTGGACAACAGTAAGTGGTTGTTGTTTTAAGTTGCCAGGTTAGGTGGCCTTTGTGCAGCCAAAGAAGAGTGATACCCACTCTTCCAGGTATCATGTGGTTTTCCATGTTTACTTTCTCATTTAATCCTCAAAGCACCCCCATAGGAGGGCTTGTGTCTAGCCAATGTTTTCATTATTAATGTGAGTAAGGATATTAAGATTATGATTACTAATGGCCAACAAGCACACAAAAAAAATGCTCGACATCACTAATCATCAGGAAAATGTGAATCAAGACTGCACTGAGATACTGCTTCATGCTCATTGGAGTGGCTACCATCAAAAAAACCCCAGAAAATAACAACTATTAAAGAAGTTATGGGAAAATTGGAACCCTTAGACACTGTTGGTGAGATTGTGAAATGGTGCAACCTGCTATGGAAAACAATATCAAGAATATTCAAAAAAGATTAAAAGTAGAATTAGCAGATGATCAAGCAATTTAACTTCTGGGCATATCCCTCAAAGAATTAAAAGCAAGGTGTCAAAGAGATGTTTGTGTGAAGACATTCATAGCAGCAATATTCACAATAGCCAAAAGGTGGCAGCAACTTAAGTATCCATCAACAGATGAGTAGATAAACAGATGGTATATAGGTACAGTGGAATATATTTGATCTTGAAGAAGAAAACTTCTGACACATGCGGCAATATATATGAACCTTGAAGACATTATACTATGTGAAATAAGCCAGTAACAAAAATACATATACTGTATAATTGCACTAGGATAAGGTGTGTAGAGCAGGAAAATTCATATAAACAGAAGGTGGAATGGTGACTGCCAAGGGCGAGAGTGAGGGGTATAGGGTGTTATCATTTGATGGGTACAGTTATAGTTTTGCAAGATGAAGAGCATCCTGGGGAGGAAGGTGGTGATGGTTGTATAGCAATGTGAATTTACTTAAAAGTGGTTAAGATGATAGATTTCATGTTATACGTATTTTAACCACAATTTATAAAAAAAGATTATAATTACTATCTCCTCTGCTTGCAGTGCAAATCCTCTTTCAAATCCTGCTCTTCTTTACACCACTTCCTCCAAATGGCCAAGTCATAGAGATAGGTAGAAGAAGAGTGAGGTCAGAATCACGTGGCTGCAACCCACTGCTAGTCGGTCTATATTGCAGTTCGTCTTTTGTTAGTAAGGTCCTACGTTTAAGGGTAAATGAGGCAAAATCCTGAAGGTTCTAGGCTCTGACGTTAGGCTACCTGCATTCAATTCTAGACTCTACCATCGACTGGCTGTGTGATCTTGGGGGACTTACTCTCAGTGAGCCTCAGTTGCTTCGTATGTAAAAACCAAGATAACAACTTTACCCACCTCATGTTGTGAGACTGGAGACACAGAGAATGCTAGGCATGGTGCTGGCAGGAAGTAAGTACCCGCAAATGTAGGCTGCTGTTGGTACCTGATAAAAGACAACACCTACTTAGTGATCTTAAAAAAATAACAATAGCTACTCATCATTATGCAGAACATAAAGAACACAATTAAGAGTCTTGGCAACTGAAAAACATAGCATATAGTTTTGTACCTGTTGTGTGATCCTAAGAATGACCCACTTGTTCCTTTCCTTTTGGTTAGTATTAAAAATTAAGGGAAAATTGCCCACAAAGTCTGGGCATGTTAAAAATGGGTCACGGTACAAAGCCTTCCATAGTTGGAAGACTCAATTAGAGTCGGAACAACCACGTCACGGCACCAGCTCCCTCTCCCTGCTTCCCCTGGCTTATAGGTGTCCATCTCCTAAGCCCCAGACCCCTCTCGAAGGACTGGGTATGTGATGTCTCATATCATCAGTGTTTCATAGGCCTGTCTGGCTCAAAACAGGTGAGCTCTCTTTGAGGGATTGGGGCCTCGTCTAATTCTCCTACAACTTAGCACTGTACTTGACTAAAAGAAGGCTCTAGTGCAGGGATCCTCAAACTATGGCCCACGGGCCACATGCATTGGTGTGAATTGTATTTGTTCCTGTTTTTTTTTTACTTCAAAATAAGGTATATGCAGTGTGCATAGGAATTTGTTCATAGTTTTTTTTTTTTTAAACTATAGTTCAGCCCTCCAATGGTCTGAGGGACAGTGAATTGGCCCCCTGTTTAAAACGTTGAGGACGCCTGCTCTAGTGAGTAAGCACAGAGTGGACTCAGTGACATTCTCAGCACTGGAGGGGCATACTTAGAGATTTTTTTTTTTTTTGTAGAGACAGAGTCTCACTTTATCGCCCTGGGTAGAGTGCCGTGGCGTCACACTGCTCACAGCAACCTCCAGCTCTTGGGCTTAAGCGATTCTCTTGCCTCAGCCTCCCTAGTAGCTGGGACT
>CAUYON010124782.1:0-33136 GCA_963573935.1 Arctocebus calabarensis
TTTCATATGGTAAACGAGAGAATATCATGAATGGTATGTCAATCAGGTTGATAGAATGTCTCAGATTGCATGTGAAGCCCCCACACTGTACCCCATGGTTGAACTAATGTACACAACTATGATTCAATAAAAAAAAAAAAAGGAGATGTGTGTGTGTGTGTTCACCTGTATATGGATATGAATTACATGAAAAGCCACACTAATCCTCTCTATACGTAGAGAAAAAGAACATATGTATAGACTCTTGCATTTGTACCATGGTTTTTACTGAATTGCTTTGGTTTAATGAAAAGCTTACTAATGCTAAAAAAATTCCATGGATTCTCCTCAAAGACTATCTGTAATGCTATATTGCTTCCTCAAAAATTTATCAACTATGCCAGACAAAATTTTACTTATCTTGCAAGGATTCCTTTAAAAGCATTCCTTTAAAATTGGTAGGTTAAGAAGAATACTTAATTTATTTTTCTTTTTTAAAGTAGTGTGCCATGAAGCAAGCTAAATAAATATGTCCTTTTAATCAAGTAATGGATATTACATAATTCTTTTTAGCAAAATAATTCTCCTTGGTGGCTTGGTAAGAAAATTAACTTATGTGCTAACATAATTCTTAATATAATTAAAAGCTTATTACCACTTGGCTTTGGGTTTTACTTGTCTGTAAAAGCTTCTTAGTGTGACTGGACTTTTGCTGCCTTTGAGGTATAATGATCCTAAGCCAGAAATAATACTCCACAATTGTAAGTTTAGTGATAAATATTGTTTTTTAAAATGTAAACTCCTAGTAATTATATTTATTTATCCATATTAACTGTTGAGGACATTTTCTAAATTTGTGCATTTCCTTCGGTAAGATAGTCTTAAGAGACTCATGAAAAAAATTGTTTTTCCTGTAAAACGTAGGTGGACCGCTTCCTATACTTGGCTGCAAATTGGGAAAGTTACAAATGTTTGTGACCACAGTTCTGAAAACAAAATTGTTTTAATAAAATTACTTGTTTATCCTCAAGTCTCAAACACATAATGTTTGTGTATTTGTGCGGCTTTATTTTATCTTAGATGGTATAGGGAAGATTCAGACAAAATCCAGATATTTTAAAATAATTGCATGTTATTTCCAACGCAGTCTTTAAGAGCCCATTCATCTCTTATTAAGATTTTTAAAATGACTGGCACACATCTAGTTAACTGTGTGCAACAATAACAAAGCAATAAAACAAATTAGGTCACTGTTCAGTTATTGATCAGCATGTCTGGAGTTAGCCTCCAAATCAGGGAGAATAGCTGAATGTGACTGAAATGGTAAATTCCACAGTGCCTTGAAGATACGAGTTCTCTGTACATCTTACAAGAATAGAAAATGCTAGTGTCCTGTGGGTTAAAATACATTAATTCCACATAAAGCACTCTACAAAAGGAAAGGATATTTGATTTGTATGGCTTTAAAGTTTTAACAGATGAGTCTATCCCTGTGAGACCACAGACCATTTACCATCACTAGATTGATTTCTTTCTATGCTAAAGACTTGATGGTACTTTCAGCACAGTTCATTGTGGGCAGAATGATACTTCAAATACACATTAACTAAAGAGCCTTCAGAGGCCGTGTAGAGACGAAGTGGCAGTGGGGATAGGAGCATTTAATAAGAAGCAAAATTCTTGATAAGCTTTGCATATAAAAATAAAACTGTTAAAATAATTCTAAGACTCTTTATAGACATTGAAATAATCTCATAGCCTTGTGATTAGTTCACTACCATTTTAAGAGAAGGTAATTTGTAGTTTTTTTTAGTTTTTTTTTTTTTTCAATTTATTCAATGTATGGCTTGTGTTTTTTTTCCTAAAGTTATTTTGTATGTCAGATGGATGTATTTTCCAGAAAGATACTCCAAATGTCAACTGATATCAATTAAAAAGAACATGTAATATTTCAGTGACATTGAAATATACTTCCTACTTAAGAAAATTTTACAATAATTTTTAAATAACATGGAAAAATCATGATGACAATAATGTAAGATTAAGATATAAAATTAAATACCATGGTTATCTTTGAATGTGAGAATTTTAGGTCATTCGATTTTCTTTTTAATGCTTTTGTATATTTTTTAAGATGTTTACCTTTGAAATCAGAAAAGAAAATATAAGAACATAATCAGTTTAAAACAGGAAACTAGTTAGGGAACTTGTTGACCACAAGTTTTGCCTATCTCAAACAGTGAAAAGGGTTGAAGACTACAAAATCTCTTTTGAACAGACCAAATGAAGCAAATGAATGTGGATGTTAAATTAATTTTTCATTATAACTATTCCCAAATTTGTTCATATCCAAGTAGGTTATTTGTGGCTCCAAAATTAATTTAAACTTCAATAATTATGTTCATTGTGCTGTGTTATCAAAATTAGATAATTTTCCCTGTCCCTATATCACTTTGGGTTATAGAATGAAAAAGAAAAAAAAAAAAACCCTTTATTTGAAAAATACAAACCTCCTTAAAATTGTGAGCCCCAGAGATGCACCGGAAGAAGAAAGGAGCCACAGCCCACCTCCCCCTGGAGCTCAGGAGTCCTTCTCTAAGGCTGCTTGCTACCCCCTGAACAGCTAGGAGTTAACCTTCCATTGACACATGTTGACAGTGTAGCCCCTACAATCTATAGACAGTCAGACCTGTTAACATAGCCTTCATGGAATTTTCCTAGTTATTGTGTTAAGACATTTATATTCTGCATTTCGTAAGTTTCACCTGTACCCTTCTAAGATGCACTATAGGTGTGGTCCCACCAATTACCCTCCCTCCACCCATGTTAAACAATTTGATGAAAATATTTCAGTTGGTATATGAAACCAGCACAATGTACCCCATGATTACATTAATGTACACAGCTATGATTTAATTAAAAAAAAAAGTATAGTCAGTCCCTAATCAATATTACCTATAAACCAATGAGAATTTCATGACAAACCACTTTGTATCAGCCTAGTCCCCGCCCCCTCTTCCTTTTAAAAACTTGCTTCTAACGAATGACTAATAGAAGTGATATCTGAGGTTACCTTAGTCTGAATAATCCAGGCAACTGTCCTCATTTTGGCAAAAATAAAATCTTTGTATTTTGTGCCTCAAGTCCTTCCTTTAGGCTGACAAAAATGTGTGTGTGCATGATGTATACAATGTATATTATATGTTTTATACATATGTGTGTAATGTCCATGTATGTATGTAAGTCCTCCTGGTATGGTGCAAGGATAAACTCACCATGCTCAGGTTTTTTTTTTTGTTTGTTTCCTGGCCACCTAATTCATTAAGAATTCTTCCCATTGGTGTCGGTCTCGTCTCAGTTTTGTTCACGCTTATTGTCTGACCTTCCCATGGGGGTGATTTATTTAGAGGGTCCATTCTCCAGGGTATGCTATCTCTGATATTGTAAAGACATACATTCTTTAAGTTTCTGATATTTTTTCCACTCTTATTACAGAACACATTCATTGATAAGGTGACTTGAAAGACTGTTCTAATGGTATGCACCCTGAATGTGGTAACATGTTCAGTGGTCCCGTCCATTGTAAAGGTAAAATCATTTTCACTTCCTCTTGAAAATGTATTACTTCACTGCAAGTATTGCAAAAATTTTCCTAATGTTATGTTGTTAAACATTTGATTTTTAAAATCGGATTTATTTATTCTTGTTTAAAGTAAGTAGTGAAAGCCTACTTACCCTAACCCTAACCTCAGCTTACCACCAAAATCTGGACAAGAGCAAAAATGTATAAAGAGTTAAGCATAAATTCTTTAGCTAGGGCGGCACCTGTGGCTCAAAGGGGTAGGGCGCTGGCCCCATATACCAGAGGTGGTAGGTTCAAACCCAGCCCCGGCCAAAAACTGCAAATAAATAAATAAATAACAAATTCTTTAGCTAAACTACTGTCAAATTTTGGAAGGAGGTAGCTCTAATTATTAAGTCAATAACACTCGTTTATATCAAAAAAGCAAACAAGCAAACATATCAGTAAATATATAAACCAAACCAAGTAGATCTCATGCTAATGAAACTTGGGCATTGCCTCATGAAAGAGTAGCCTTCCAATTAATATTTGATTATTTTTTCCCGTTTTTGCCTATTATTTTAAAGACCTAGTTTTCTTCCAGAAGCAGTTAGCTCAAACACCACTTTTGAGGGGTTACTGGGAAATTGAGCTCTCTCCATCAATGGCTTCCTATATGGTTTGAGAAGGTTGAACTTCCAGAAAACAGAAAGGTAGAAGCTAGAGGAGGAGGTAATTGTCGGCAATGCAGACTGCAGAGTCTCTGTTTGCTGTTGTGTTTCCCTGAGTCTGAGGCCTGTAAATTGTGAGGTAGTTGAAGGATGAACATCTTGTGAGGACATTGAATTCGAGCTAGAAATGGAACCACACCAGCTGAGATCTCAGCTGATCTCCCTGGAGTTTCAACCTGACGCAGGAATCATGGTCTCTGTTGATTGGTGAATGAGGAAGCAGATGCAGGAATTATGGTCTCTGTTGATTGGTGAGTGAGGGAAGCTGACGCAGGAATCATGGTCTCTGTTGATTGGTGAGTGAGGAAGCTGATGCAGGAATCATGGTCTCTGTTGATTGGTCAGTGAGGGAAGCTGATGCAGGAATTACGGTCTCTGTTGATTGGTGAGTTAGGAAGCTGATGCAGGAATCATGGTCTGTGTTGATTGGTGAGTGAGGGAAGCAGACGCAGGAATCATGGTCTCTGTTGATTGGTGAGTGAGGGAAGCTGATGCAGGAATCATGGTCTCTGTTGATTGGTGAGTGAGGGAAGCTGAGGGCTATTCACAAAGCCTGTATTCCTCAAGTGTGAAGAGAGCGCATCTGCTCAGAGGATGAGTAAAGATGGGAAAAGGAAACTAATTTAAAGCCCCTGCAAACAAACATACCACAGAAGACAGCAGAAATCTGTAAGTTTGAAAGGCTCTATTTCAGGTCCAGTTTGTTAGCTAAGGAAATGTATTCTTAACAAAATACAAAAAGGAATTTTCTTGTAAGGGGCAAAAATGAAGACTGTAAGTTGAAAGAAAAGCAATTAAAAGACAAGAGGAAAGAAACCCCGCTCTGTCTGTGGTATTGTGGAGTCGCTGGAGAGGAATTAAGTGGTCAAAACAGAACAGTGTGTATATTATTTAGAACAAATAAAACTAAAACCAAGTGACACAGAAAGATGAAATAGAATCAGTAATTTTGTGCCAGGTATCTGCAAACAGAAAGCTAAACATGGGCAGTGAGCCCACATACATTTTCAGACATCAGTGGGAAAATGTAACATGATTATATCTGTATATTGTTAAAGGATGCAATTTATTTGGGGTTTGAATTAATGAAAAAATGATCAATTTTTATTATTGAGGGTGAGAGGCTAAATTCTAAGTTGTCCCCCAATGACCATCAGCCTTATATCACTTCCACTCCTTGAATGAGGACAGAATCTGTTAATACACTATGACAACACTCAGCGATTATGGTAAATTATA
Source organism: Arctocebus calabarensis (assembly GCA_963573935.1). Taxonomy (NCBI): domain Eukaryota; kingdom Metazoa; phylum Chordata; class Mammalia; order Primates; family Lorisidae; genus Arctocebus; species Arctocebus calabarensis. The sequence goes on from CAUYON010124782.1 coordinate 5,512, forward strand.
TGACAAGAGTTATGTGATTGAGTTGTGATCTCAAATAAGTTAATTTTAAAATATGGAGATAATTTTTGGAAGCTCTCATTGGAGCAGACGGGCCCTTAAAAAGAAGAGAGCTTTTTCTGGAGACAGTTATGGCTTAAGAGGAGTTTGCCACCAGTGAGATTGTCCCTTGCCGCCCACATGGGAAGGCGCATGGAGGTCCCTGCAAGGTATGAGCTGCCCCTGGTAAGAGCCAGTAAGGAACCAGGGCCCTCAGTACTCACACTGAAAGAAATTGAAGGCAGCCAACACCCGAGTGTGGATACTTCTCTAGAGCTTCCAGAAAGAAGTGTCATCCAGTTAACACCTGGTTTCAGCCCCATGAGGTCCTGATAGAGGGCCAACCACACCAGTCCTGGAATTCTGACCTACAGATCCCTGAGCTAATAAGGGTTTTTTTTAATTTGCTAAGTTTGTAACAGCAATAAAAAGTCCCCACGCAAAAGAAAAAAAGTGTGTTAATTCACTGAATTCAGGAGACCTGTGTAAGGTCAAGAAGGCATTCTATAGAAACGCATAAGATGAGGAGGGGGATTTTGGGTGTTCGCGCTACAAAATAATGAGCTAGGATCTCAGCTGATCTCCAAAAGGCAGAGCTTACAACCAATTAGACTCTCTGCTGGCCTGAGCTGTCCTGGTTGATCAGCCATTGTATGATGATATTGTAATCAAACAGTGAGGATCACATATGATGTGGCATTTTGGACATACATTCTAGAAGCCTTTGGGAGGGGTTTTCATTTAATAAAAAAAGGTGACAGTTTTAGATTTGGGCCCCATAAATATTTTGTATTGACTATAACTTGGTCATTGCATCTATAAAAGAAAAAGTACATGTGTGGTCCCATATTACCTCTCTCATACCATGTTTCTTGAAACCTAGAAGCAGCACTGACTAATGTCGTAGTAAAGTCTCTACTGACAATTCTTTTAGGAAACAAATCAAAGGTACAATCAAAATTACAGTCATTTTTCATTTAGGTTTTGATAGGCCATGTTCAAAAGAAGGCAAAAGATGAAGAAAATTAGATTAATTTAGTAAGCAGACTTTTATTAACAAATAACCCCAAACAGGACAATCTACAAGCCTACAAACAAATATAACAGGATGTCTTAGAATGGTAAATGATATTTACATATATTGAAGCTACTCTGGACTATTTCTTAATAAAAAAAATCCCCCCAATTTCAGCTATAACTGAGTTATATCAGAGTTATATAGAATACATTCTATATCATCCAACAATAAATATAGAATTTAAGAATAGGCAAAGCACAAAACCATTGGAAGATAAAATAATCTTACTCTGGAATAAGAGAAGAAATCAAAAAGACTAATAGATTTTATTTGGGAATTCGTTTCACCTAATTGTTGTAATTTAAAACATATGAAATGTTACAAACATAATATTTAGAGTAAAATATGTTTAATTTTATTCTCCTACAATATAGAATAAATTGTTACTATTGAAAGATAAAGTGTTAATGTAAGCATAAAAAAGCTAGAAAATACTGAAAATATAGCTAATGAAACAAAAATACTAACGAATTTAAGGATTAAAATGTTTTTAAAAAGAGAGTAAAATATGAGAGCAATATAATTGACAAATGTATTTCCTTCCAATTTAAAGAAAAAATAGATACCCATGACAAATCAACTTAAGAAATAAAAAGGAAGGGTAGTGCCAGTGGCTCAAGGAGTAGGGTGTGGGCCCTGTTTACTGGAGGTGGCAGGTTCAAACCTGGCCCCAGCCAAAAACTGCAAAAAAAAAAAAAAAAAATTCCTCCTATTAAAAAAAAAATAATAATAATAAAATAATATATATGGAAGTGAGCATAACTCAAATTGCAGACTTTTCAGATTATATTATCTTGATATATTTTATGCTGGTACATGAAGATTATATAAAAATACTTCAGCTCATTTGATGAAACAGGAAAAGTGACAGGATTCTTGATTGCAAACAACAAAGACACACACACACATAATACAATTTAGCATAAAAAATGAAGATATTTTCTCACATCGGGTTGTATGTTCAAGGGTGGGTTAACTTCAGGTTCCCTTACTTATGGGTTTTGTCATCAGGCTCTCTGCTGAGGGTCCTTGGTTTCTCGTCTTTTATCTTAGCTACTTTCTTTGTTAGGTTTTCTTCCTTACAGTATTTCAAAACCAGGATACAATATTTTCTATTCACTCATCTAGATAGATTCTCTGCTTTTTTTTTTGCAGTTTTTGGCAGGGGCTGTGTTTGAACCTTGAACCCACCACCTCCGGCATACGGGGCCAGCGCCCTACTCCTTTGAGCCACAGATGCCGCCCAGATTCTCTGTGTTTTATATTTAGAAATTTTATTCCAATTTTATAATGTTTGTAAAATAAACAGAATGATCTCTAAACCAGAATGAAAATAAACTAGAAAAACTGTGGAGAGTCTTTACTATAGAACATTTCAAATGCTTCAAATATTCAGTTAAAAAACTCATATCAACGTGAACTTCTAGACCTCCAAAATAGTAGGTACAGAAATAATTAATAACTTAATATACTCAGAGAAATGATAAATTGACAGAATCTGTAATTGAGGTAGGTTTAATTGGTTTCTTAACTTTACTCTAAATGTTTTATAGCTTTCAGATTTTTTACAATTCCAATTTCTCTATTATAACATCTCTGGAATTTTGTAGCTGTTTTTGCAAATTTACAATTTTTAAAGTGAGTTTTATAGCTTATTTTTTATTTCAGAATATTATGGGGTCACAAATGTTCCGGTTACATGAGTTGCTCTTGTACAGTTTGGGCCACAGTTGTGAGTGTGACTGCCCATCACCTGGGCCGTGTGCAGGGTCCCCCTCGGGTGTGAACCACTCCTCCCAACTTGCCCCTCCCACCTGCTTTCTTTCCTTTGAGTTTTCTTGCCAAATGTGCACATGGGTGTTGAATGATTAATTCAATTTAATAGTGAGTACACGTGGTGTTTATGTCTCCTTTCTGGGATACTTTGCTTAGAAGAATGGTCTTCATTTCCACCCAGGCTGTTCATAGCTTGTTTTAGTGCTAATATTTATTTTCCATTTCTGGTGTAGATAAGAGGTGGTGCGTCATAATTGGAAAAGAATAATTACAAGCTTGGGTATTCCCTACTTTATGTATACTATTTAGCAATTTTTCATTTTAGAATTCTTAGAAAACCATAAAATAAATTAAAACTATTTAGAGAAAATGGTCCTTGTTCTAAGATTTTATAAAATATTAATAAAATTCTTGCTTCAGATTGTGTTTATTATTGTCTAAATTATTACCCATGTAGCACGTTTAATAAAAATACATTGAGACAAATGAAAAGTGGTAATTTTCTGCTGTGTTTAGAGGTCTTCATCCTGTGCCGTGAGATGCTCACACGAAGAGTTACCTGAAGACAGTGTTAATAGACACTTTCCTGGAGTTTATTTCTAGAAATTCAGATTAAATAAGTCTTGGGTAGTATTTAGGGATTTCATTTTGCTAAAAAGTCCCCAGTTTCCTCCGAAGCTGCTCAAGGACCAATTTAGAGTTTTGAGGAACAAATGCAGAAAACAATCCCGAAGGCTATTCCTTCACCTCCCTCTGCCTGACTTGAAGCAGAACATTCTGTCTTTAATAGCATTTCTGTACTATAAATGTACATAAAATTTCATCTGATGAAAGAGTTGCATGAGTAAAAAAAATGGCTGAAGATTGATGCATTATATCATCACAGGTATAAATAAAAATCAGATAAATTACACACAAGCATGTTTAATAAAACATTTACAGAGGGTGGCAGTTTCAAACATGACCTGGCCAAATCGCAAAAAAAAGTTAGAGAAAATAATCTGTACAGAGAGGTCGGACATGTGATCATAAAAAGCAAGGCCGGAGCCTAGTGATAGGGCAGGATATATTTTATTATATGTATTTCTAGAAAATAAGTATTATTATTATTAACAGAAAATTAGCTTGATAAATTTTGGCCAAGCATTGAAGAAGCATAAATTTCTGAACAAGTAATAGGTGAATCTTTTTGGTCTCTTTTCTTATTAGGGAGCACCATGAAAATTTAAATTGGTACTTCAAAAGAAGACATTAGAATTCTTTTTCTGATTGGGATGCCAAAAGTAGAAAGAGAATGCCACTTACCACCTAAACACAAGAAAAAAAAGATAATTTGCAAAAATTGTAATTTCTCCTGAAATCATTAGAAAGCTACGGCTGTAAGGAAACTAAGTGAATTGAATTATTAACCAGAGAATGAAAGCACCTCCACAGAAAGGTGAGAGGTAGCACCCCTTTGACTTTGACAGGTCACTGGAGGGAGAGGTGGTCACCATACCACCAAGGTATGGTGAAAGAAATAAGCTAAAATGTTAATAAATTCTTAAAGCCCTTGTACAGGCTAACACGTTAGTTTTAAAGATGGTGTCCAAGAAGAAGGGGAAGCTGCGTTTACTCACAAATTCTATTTCCCAGACCTCTACCAGGCAATTAAAAGAAAGATTGGGGGCCGTCCAGGAAGCTGGAGAGAGTCGCCCTCGGGACCTCAGTGTGAGTGAGCTGATCAGCTGGCACCGATCACTGGGCACTGGTGCCGAGCGCCACCTTTTCTGTACCTACTGTGACATGAAGCAAAAGCTTAAGGTCACCAGAAGAGGGATAGCAAACGCCTCCAGGGTCAAAGGTTAAGATTTATTCTTTTCAGTATACATTAAAGATTTTATTATATTTGCAATGTAATACATTTATAAACATCAATTGAATTATCAATGATTTTAATATGACTGTCCTTCACATAAAAATTATGAAAGTTAAGTGGTGCCTGTGGCTCAAGGAGTAGGGCGCCGGCCCCATAGACCAGGGGTGGCGGGTTCAAGCCCGCAAAACTGCAAAAAAAAGTTATCAAAGCTGAAGGCACTCTTCCAGTTTTCAGTTTATCAGGGAGATGACTTATGAACATTGTGTGAGGTTAAAATAACAGATTATTTTCTGAATTAAAATAGCAAATATACATTGTTTTATATTCTAAAAGCAATACTTATAAATTTCATTAAACAAGTAGTCAGTTTAAGATATGTAGTTGGTTTTTCTAAAATTTAAAAAAGAGTTAAAGTATATAATAATTATTTCAAACTGATAGTTTTACTCTACCGACTACGAGTGGAGATACCAGGAGCTTATTTTAAAAACTAAAGATACTTTAAAAATTGTTATTTACAAAAGTATATAAAAAAAAGCCTGACCTTGTAAAATTAGTGTTCTAGAGATATGAAAAAGAAATGCTATTTGTGACGGGTAATATATGTTCCTTCTTAGGCTCAAAACCCACATGCTATACTTTTGGCTTATTTTCATATTTGTATACATTTGAGAACATCTTTTAGGGGTTAATATTTGTTGCATATTTATTACATCTCCCAGTATACTTTATGGAATTCTTTGAAATTAGACTTAACAGATTAAAACTGTTGCTAAATACTTGCTCTAATCCAAGTTATGTGACTACAAGGTAAGGGACTTACTGATCAACCCCACCGGTTTTCAAAAAACATTTTACCAAATGGAACATTTCTATCGATCCCGACTATTCTGTCTTTGTCACTGTTTATACTACATACACTAAATGTGATCCTGTTGAACACCCGGCTTCTTCACACTCAAGTGTATTCACACTCAAGTGTATTCTGTGTATTCTAGATTTTTCCATGTCAGGACATAGATGAATTCTTTCAAGTTTACAGTTTTTAATTATAATATGTATATGAAGATAGAAAATTGATCAGTAGTAAAGAACTCAAATCTCTTTGGCCTAAAACATTTTCTTTTTCTTTCTTTCTTTTTTTTTTTTTTGTAGGTCAATTCTTTTTTTTTTCATTATTAAATCATAAACACATATATCCTGTATATTTTACTGCATCTATGGGGTGCAATGATCATGTATACTTTACTGCTGATTTCACATAGAATTAGGAACGCTTACATCACACTGGTTAATATATACCTCATCTCATTTACTTAATTATTATGCTAAAACAATTTCTTAAACAATTTTCTTACACTTCCTGTTCATTGCAGGTTTGTTTTGAGCTCTGTTCTCTTTCTGTGTTGGATTCAGGTTGACCAGCAGCAACTATCTCCACCCTGGCTGATGGTCAATGCTAAGAGATGGTGTAATAAAACACAGAAATGACAAGGGTAATTTACAATCTAATTTATGGCATCACCAAAATTCTTGGGCCCTGTGAAGTTCAGCCGTATTGCGTACCTACCCAGGGAGGATTCAGAAACAGGCAAACTGTATTAAGTCTATAATTTATTTTCTGAATCTCTTTCTAACTGATATTTATTTTTATTTATTTTATGCTTTTTCTCTTTTTCTTCCTATGTTTTGTTCTCCTGCCGTAAGCTATGTTTCAATGCCAATGTTGCACATTTATCTTCTTGTTTTCTTGCTTTCATGATATTTAGATTTGTTATGTTTCTGTCACATCGTATAACTAGGAAAGAATTTATATTGAAACATGGTATAGCATTTCTGAAATACCAAACACCCCAAGGTGGTGCTATTGATACTTTAAGGTAACTGGATTTACATTGTATAATGTACCATTTCAGCAGAGTTTTCTGTAAATATTCAGTCATTTAAGTAGCATAGCTATTAAAACAGCGTAATTAAGCAATACAATAATTAATGCCTGTATATACACATTTTCTGTTGAATATATTTTTTGAACAATGTTGCAGAGACTATTTGTAAGGTGGGCAGATAGAGTGTAGCATAGTAATACAAAGTACAGAAAGGTTTACGTACTACAGTGCTCTGTTCACCAAATATTGTTAAAAAACATTGCTTTGGGAACAAAATTCAACATCTTTTTTCCTCATCTAAAACTTTTTGAAATGTTTTAAGCAATAAAAATACCTGTTTGCTCATTAATGATTCACTATTGCATTAATTCACTTATTAATTAATTGGAAATATGTCCAGTTCTCCTGATATTCCGTTGATGTATCATCAGTCAAAGGCTCAGAAATGTCATGAAGATTTTCCTCAAGATACCTTCATGGACAGTTGTCACCGAAGGAGTTGCTAAGTGTGTGTTGTACATAAAGCTGCCTACGTGGCAGGCTGTGTGAACTTGGTCAAGGGACTTCCCCTGACTGGTCAGTTTTCTTATCTGTAAAATGGAGACTGTGCTTAACATGTCCCACAAGATGCGCTGAAGGAATTTCTTCGAGATGCAGGCCTGCTGCAATCCATTGTCTAGTTTTACTGATCTTAAAAAGTCTTTATTTGTCTTTTATTTTCGAGAGAGATCGCCACAGTTTATATTAATAACATTCTCATGGAAAGTTCCCCACCGCCACCTCTAACATTCTAAATCTATCACTTCTTTATCTGCTGACCGACAGATTTTCAAGAAGTCCTTTCTGTATATGCGTCCCTTTGTATGTAACGGGTTCTTTTTCTCTGATTGCCTTTAAGACAATATCTTCATCCATGATTTTCACTAGCTTTAATATGAGTTGCCTGGGGTAGGTATAGCTTTTCTTTCTTCCATTTATCAATCAGTCATCTATTTATCATCTATTTTTCTATCTATTATGTATTTATCTATCTATTACCTATCTACCTACCTCTCTATATTATCTACCTATCTGATATTGTTCTTTCTATTGTTTATCTATTATCTATTTGTCTATATGTTGCATTTATTCTTAAGATGCTCCTCACGCTTCTCATACCTATTAATGCAATAATGAATCATTAATGAGTAAACAGGTATTTTTATTACTTAAAACATTTCAAAAAGTTTTAGAAGAGAAAAAAGATATTGATGCTTCTTCTAAAAGCAATGTTTAACAATATTTTGTGAACATGGTGGTGTCGATTAGTCTTGTAGGAGATTTTTCATCCATTTTTTTTGAATATTTTACCTTCTTGGGTATTGCTGCTTCTTTTGGAATTCTAATGGGGTGAGTATTAGCGCATTTACATTGTCTTATGTTACTCTGATACTCCATTTATTTCTCTCTTTTTTCCTTAACTATTTCATCTGTGTAGGCGGCTACATAATTTCCAATTACTTACATTTAAGTTCACTAATTTTTTTGCTTGGTTTGTTGAAATAAAGTAATGAGTCCATAAAAATATTTTAACATTTTCATTCTTTTTATATTTTCATCTCTCTGACATTCCTCATTGGTTCACACACATTCCCCATCTTACCCATTAAAGTCTTGAACACAGTAATCATTATTACTCCTTGTCTTGTAGTTTCAACACATGGGTGATATCATCAAATTTGATTCTTCTCTTGCTTGTCTTTCAAATGCGTTGTTATTTCTTATTGTAATTATTATTGTTTTGTGTGAATTTCTTATGATATTTCATTAATGCTGTTTGTAGCGTATAGGGCAGTAGATATTGATGTAAATAATATTAATCCTTTAAAATAGGCATAACTTTTTTAGACCACTGGTTGTAGGGTATTGAGTAGAATGGACAGGGGTTGAGATGGGATTGGGTTCATGTCAATTTCTGGCTTCAATTTCTTTAACTGTTACCTTTTTCTTAGGGTGGGATCTGTGAACTGCAGGGAAGCTCTGCACTTTCATCATCCTGTGGCGGCTCAGCTCTCTCTTCCCTGGGAGCCTTCCCTGCAGAGCTCTGGGTTCTCTCTGTGTTTTCTCCTCTTGCCCAACTCCAGAGTGCTGTCACTTACCGTGCGATACATCTGGGTTGTCTGGGTCCAGCCGCAGCCCAGCCCAGCCCTGTATGTGCACCCCTGAGTATCACAGTCAGGCCTTTCTCTGGATCCTGCTCCAGCAGCTGCAGCAGCCCAGCCAATGCTCCAGGATCATTTTCTCTACTAGAGTTAAAAATAGAGGTTTTGTTTGTCTGTCTTTCTTTTCTCCTAGCAGTAGCCATAGTGATCCTCCCAGCTATTTATCTGGGCACGGCAGGCCAACCTTCCCTTTGCCCAGAAGCTTAAGACATTTGTTCTGTAGGGAAGAAGGATCCACGCGTTTCCTTATCCACACACATGTTTTCCTTGGTGTTGCAACAAACGTTCCTTTCCCTAGACCTTCCCATTATTAAAGTATTGTCCGATTTACCTCCCTGCCCTCCTTTCTCCTGGGTCTAAGGAAAAGAGCCTTAAGTGAGTACAAATTCTTCAGTGTCTGCATGATCAACGGCTTTCCACTATCTTGCCAGCCTTTAGAGATTTGCTAAGCATGTCAGCTGAATACTCCCCGGCTTATTCCTCGCCCTGAAAGCTTGTGCTCACTCCTATCTCTCCTTGGAGAGGTCTATCTTTCCTTAGATCTCAGGCAAATGGGTTAAGAAATTATGGGTTTTGTGGATTATTTGAGGCACTCTCCAGCTTTCCACTCCCTAGTGGAAACTGTAAGTTCTATAATGACTGTTTGACTTAGCAAATTCAATGCATTTTCTCATATAATCTGCAACTCCATGCCAAGTCAATTCACTTTCTGCTTTTATCATTTCTCACTGTAATTGTTATTATCCGGGTTCAGGCAGTTGTCTTTGCTCTTGTTGAAGAATGAGCAGACCTGCCAAGCCTCAAGGTGGGCCAGTCCCCAGAAGGGTCTGCCCTCGTCCTTTCTCCCGCGTGGGGCAATTATTCAGGAAGAACCGAAGCAGGTGCCCACTTTGTCCCTTCGCAGGTTCTCAGAGGTCCCTGCTGGCTACCTAACATTATGACTCTTTCGATTACAATTTATATTAGAAACACCTAACTCTAACAGACTTTAAAGAAAATAAAAAATATTAAATTCTATCTTTAAACACTTTAGAGATATGTTTCACGTTAGTCACCCCTACATCTCGGCCTGCACATGGTGAGAAGGTCACATTTCTGCTCCCCATTTTCCATGCGGGTTGTATTTCCAAAGAGATGACCTTCTGGTAGGGGCATAAAGCCTGCTGGCCAATTAGTCCAAATTTACTTAAATTCATGTATGACAGCAAAGATGGCATGCTTTTGCTGGGTGTTTGAACACACTTCTAGGCTTTACAGTTTTGAATTAGATGGATGCCAACTCCAATACAGTTATGTGGGCAGGGAACATCGACTCTCGAGAATTAAAGCACAAATCACGCTGTTTTCTAGAAATGTATCAACTGAAAAGGGGGAAAAAGTAGATCCTGTAATGTTGATAAGATGAGTCGACAAACACAGAATGATCAGTAACAAAAGGGTTAACCATAGTCTTCTCTCTCCTTGTTTATAATATTGTTATTAGCAACAACTAGTTTTTTCCAGATTGATCTTATTTTAATAATGTTAAAACTGCAGGGTTACTGGTCTATGAGACACTGTATTATAAGCCTTTATGGCAGTTTGATTTTTTTAATACCAGATTAATGTTTCTTTTTCACTTTAACAGTGGAGTTAAACTTTAACAGTGTAATTTCAACACCTCCCTTTTTTTCTGGTTATTTGTGGGCATCTTCCTTGACATCTGATTTCTCCTATTTATTATTTGTCCTTCATTATATCCTCTAAATTCTTTTCTGATTTACTTTTTTATTTGTTCTTAGAGTGTAGAACCATGATATCCAAACTTATATATTTTATTCTGAAAATTACTTACATAAACTTTGTAGAAGTTCAAAACAGTGTTTTATGATGTGAGCATTCAAAACGCCCTTAATTTTGCCTTCACTTTATCTGTTTGACGTGGCAGCTAATCTTGTTTGTGTTTAATTTCTTAGATAACGTGGTTATGCCTGCGTCACGGCAGAGGCGACACCAGCCTCATATATGCGTGGTCTCTCTTTGTCCCCATGGTCCCAGGGGGTGCTGCTACGTTGCCCTAGATAGATGCCGTGTACCCAGTGTGTTTGTGTCACTGCAGGGGAACATCACGGTTAGGTAATTTCCAACCTTAAAAAGCAGTTGTTAGCAAACTCTCCCCACCTGGGCACCAGAGGGAGTCGTGATGTTTACTGTGGTGGCTTGTACACATTTTTCTCTATTTATTCTCTCTATCTGCCGAGGATGTTTGCTCTGCAAACATCTTTGAAAGGGGAGTCGGGGACAAAGTTCTCTCAAGACATATAGAAATTTCCTCCAACAGTCTATCAAAACCTTTTACCATTTAAAGGGACAGATACAGAGACCAGAGTGCCAGAATTGTATAATAATTGGGGAGCTGAATGTCCCTGAACATAGTTTATTGAGGCAATGTAATTAAATTTCAACCTATGGCATTTTATTCCTAATTAAACTAATAATTATGTCTATTTTGGAATCTATTTGTTTAACTATAACATATTTAAAGAATAATTTAACAGTACATTGCATTTAATAAAAATACTTTGGATTTATCTCCCTAGTCATAATGCATTGGTAATAAAAATAAAAACCTCTCTAGGCTCGGCGCCTGTGGCTCAGCGGGCTAAGGCGCCAGCCACGTACACCTGAGCTGGTGGGTTCGAATCCAGCCTGGACCTGCCAAACAACAATGATGGCTGCAACCAAAAAATGGCCGGGCGTTGTGGTGGGTGCCTGTAGTCCCAGCTACTTGGGAGGCAGGAGACTCGCTTGAGCCCAGGAATTGGAGGTTGCTGTGAGCTGTGATGCCATAGCACTCTACCCAGGGTGACAGCTTGAGGCTCTGTCTCAAAAAAAAATAAAAAAAATAAAAACCTCTCATTTACATTGGCAAAAGTTGCCTCACTTTGAGAGAGTTTAGGATAAGGAAATGTTTAGTTCTCATAATATTTAGCTATGAAAATACATTTTTAACAAGCATCAGAGTGCCATGTATTCCTCTGAGTATGGATAAATAATAATATTTACCAAGATTTTTTAGAAATGACTAAAAGAATTTATACCAAATTTACATGACCATTTTGATAAGTCCTGCAGAAAAAGAGAGCTATTCAGTCTAAATTTCTACTTGTATGCAGTTTTGTTAAGTATGGGATGATAAAATAAAATATTTCTCCTACTGCTAAATGCCAGAGCAGTCAATGGCCACACATTATGTTATAGTGATGTTAAAATTCCAGTTAATCACCACGTCTGTTCCTCAATCCTCAAGTGATGACTGCAGCATTAAATATCTGAGATATTTAATATTGACGCTAATTGTTATTACCACTGCACAGAACAAGAAAGACCTCATTTTCCATCTGAATGACGCTACTGTTTACCTCACATGCTCAACAAACAAGGCATCACATATAGTAACATTACCTACACTAGAGATTTAAAAAATATATTCACTTAAGGGTTTCCTTGAGGGTATTTAAGAACTCTTGATACTTGGGTATTTATTAAATTTAGATATTTACATACTTCAACCTACAGTCAAAAATTTTAGAAAAGGTAAATGGTGTAGTACTAAAGGTCAAAGCAGAAAATTGAATACCGTATGTAGAATCTTTCTGGCCAAAGTAATTTGCTGAGGTGACACTTCTTAGTCATAATAAATTGTAGTATAAGATAAAATATGTTTCTCAAATCTTTTTGTCTATTTGGTAGATTTATGGTTCAAGGCAAAATGAGAAGATTAATAATTCACCAACCAAACTACCAAAAATAACTAAATATTTTAAATTATTTTATGGGCAAATCTAATTATAAATTGAACATTCTAGGCATTTTTTTTTTCTGTTTCCTTGGCCCAAGTTTGCGGCTACTTCTCCCCTCCATGTTTTTTTTTATTTTTATTTTTTTTACAGCTTTTGACCAGGGCTGGGTTTGAACCTGCCACCTCCGGTATATGGGGCTCGCGCCCTACTCCTTTGAGCCTTAGGCACCGCCCTCTCGTCCATGTTTAGCAAGTGGTTTTAAGACAGTAATAAATAATCCAACTGTGCATATGTGTTGTTTGACAAGAATGCCGGTTATTTATAATTAAGTGTGCATTGTAGTCACAGGGCAAATTAAGATTTGTTTGGTTTGATCCTTTGTTACATAATTATTTGAAAATTCAATTAACATGCTAAAACAATAAAGCTAATAATAATTAGGACTACTGATGGATGGATTTGTTTTATGTAGCATTCTCTGTCTATAGACCCTGAGTGAAGACAACTGTGTTGATTAATCATTATAAAACTACCTGCAAAGCTGATCTCTCCCCTGCTAAAGAAAGATTAGCAAAACAACTCAATTATTTAATTCCTCAGTATACATTTGGTTACATTAAAATGATATTCATCTGTGGTGTACCATGATACATTTTCATAAGAGAATAATTGCTTCACTAGCGAATAATGACTTAATAGGATTATTGACTACATGTATTTGTTAATGTATGAAACAAATTCTATTCTGGCTTCAAAATATATGATTGATAATTTTTGTATTCTTAAAAAATATTTATAGGTTTATATTTTATCATAGAAGTTACAAATTACCAAATTGTTCAATGTTGGGCTTATTAATAGGTTACTAAACTATAAATTCAATAACAATATCTTTATTATAACATAGATTTTATATTAATAATGTAGTATATTTCTCCTGGATTCAATATATAATTTATAAACAGAGTAAAACTTTACATTTTATCTCCCAACTAAATAACTAATTTTAATGCCAATTTTATATAGACTTTTTATTATATAAGAATATGAAAAGTTCATATTCACCTTACAGACATCTATTTTCTGATATTACATTATCTATAATTTTAATTATAGCATTCTCTTTACATACATATATGAAAGTTATATCAATCTACTTCCAGTTTCTTCAATTTTACCTCATTTTATTTACTATTATACAATGTATCAAAATTAAACTGACAAATTAATAATTTTTTAACAATAGTAATTATAGAATTCTATCATACTAAGTCGATATGAGAAAATATACAGATATTTGAGGCATTGTTTATAATGATCTTACTACAATATTTTTAAATTCTGAAACCTGACAGTTTCATTAATAGATATAATGACTAAATTGTCCTATAACTCCTATAAAATTTTTTAAATTTATTTTTATCTTTTATATTTTATTTCTTCCAAAGTCTCAAAAAATAGACAACTAATATTTATAAATAAAAAATAGAAGATAATTTCAAAAACCAGATCATGCCAAATCTTATAGACAATAGAAAAAGAAGAAATACTTCAAATTCATTCTACTTTCTGGATATACCTGATATTAAAATTGGAAAAAAAAATTTATTATGAAAGGAAATTACAAACATTCTTTCACTTATAAATGAGAATGCAACATCCTAAACAACATATTAACAAGTTGAATTAAAAATTATTGTTCAAATAATGTACTTTGGTCAAAATTTAATCCAACTTCAGTGAGAATTAGTTGCTATTTTTTTTTCTTTTCTTTTTTTCTCTTCCTTTCCCTCACTCCCCTCTGTACGTCTTTCTCTGTCTGCTCTCCCCTTCCCCCACCATGTCATTAATTGTCATTATTTGTCCTCATATCAAAGTTGAATACATAGGATTCATGCTTCCCCATTCCTGTGATGCTTCACTAAGATTATGTTGCACTTCTATCCCGGTTAATACAAATGCCACAAAATCTCCATTTTTTTAAATGGCTGAATAGTATTCCATGGTATACATATACCACAGCTGGCCAATCCTTCCCTGGGTTGAGGGACATTTAGGTTATTTCCACATTTTGGTGATTGTAATTGAGCTGCAATAAACAGTCTAGTATAAGGGTCTTTATAATAAAAGGTTTTCTTTTTTTTTCTTTTTTCCCTTTCTGGATAGATGCCCAGTAATGGGATTGCAGGATCAAATAGGAGGTCTAGCTTGAGTTCTTTGAGGGTTCTCCATACTTCCTTTCAAAAAGGTAGTATTAGTTTGCAGTCCCACCAGCAGTGTGTTTCTTTTTCTTCACATCCATGCCAGCATCTGCAGTTTTGAGATTTTGTGATATGAGCCATTCTCGCTCGGGTTAGATGATATCTCAGGGTGGTTTTAATTTGCATTTCTCTAATAATTAGGGATGATGAGCATTTTTCGTATGTTTGTTAGTCATTCATCTGTCCTTTTTAGAGAAGGTTCTATTCATCTCTCTTCCCCATTGATGTCTGTGATAGTTGGCTTTTTTCATGTAGATTAATTAAGTTCTCTATAGATCCTAGTTATTAAGCTTTTGTCTGATTCAAAATATGCAAATAACATTTCCCATTGGGTAGGTTGCCTATTTGCAAAGTTGTGCTTTGTTGCCATTATTCAACATAGTGCTGGAAATTCTAGCCAATACAATCAGGCAAGACAAGAAAATGAAGGGCATCCAAATGGGAGCAGAGGAGGTCAAACTCTCCCTCTTTGCTGACAATATGATCTTATACTTAGAGAACTCCAAAGACTCAACCACAAGACTCCTGGAAGTCATTAAAAAATATAGTACTGTCTCAGGATATAAAATCAATGTCCATAAGTCAGTGGCCTTTGTATATGCCAATAACAGTCAAGATGAGAGGCTAATTAAGGACACAACTCCCTTCACCATAGCCCCGAAGATAATGAAATCCCTAAGATATACCTAACAAAAGAGGTGAAGGACCACTATACAGAAAATTATGAAACCCTAAGAAAGGAAATAGCAGAAGATATTAACAAATGAAAGAACATGCTCATGGCTGGGAAGAATCAACATTGATTAAAAGTTTATACTTTCCAAAGCAATCTACCTATTCAATGCCATCCCTATTAAGATACCAACATTGTACTTTCAAGATTTGGGGAAAAAAAAAAAAAAGGATCTGCTTTTGTATGGAACCAGAAAAAAAACCCATATAGCTAAGGCAGTTCTTAGTAATAAAGACAAAGCCAGAGGCATCACCATACCAGATTTTAGGCTGTACTACAAGGCCATCGTGGTCAAGACCACATGGTACTGGCACAAAAATAGAGACATTGACATTTGAATCAAATAGAAAACCAGGAAATGTCTGTAGTCCCAGCTACTTGGGAGACTGAGACAAGAGAATAGCCTAAGCCCAGGAGCTAGAAGTTGCTGTGAGCTGTGAAGCCATGGCACTCTACCAAGGATGATAAAGTGAGACTCTGTCTCTACAAATAACTAACTAACTAACTAACTAACTAAATAAATAAATAAATAAAACCAGGAAATGAAACCAACAACTTAAAGCCACCTAATCTTTGATAAACCAAACAAGAATATCTACTGGGGGAAAGATTCCCTATTCAACAAATGATGATGGAAGAACTGGATATTCACATGTAAAAGACTGAAACTGGACCCGTACCTTTCTCCACTCACAAAAATTGATTCAAGATGGATAAAGGACTTAAATTTAAGGCATGAAACAATAAAAATCCTAAAAGAGGGTGGAGCCTATGGCTCAAAGGAGTAGGGCACTGGCCCCATATACTAGAGGTGATGGATTCAAACCTGGCCTTGGCCTCCAAAACCACACACACACACAAATCCTCAAAGCATAGGAAAAACACTGGAAGATATTGGCCTGGAGAAAGACTTTATGAAGAAGACTGCCATGACAATCACAAGAACAACAAAAATAAACAAATTAGATTTAATTAAACTGAAAAGCTTCTATACAGCTAAGGAGACAACAGCCAATTTTACTTCATTTTTGTGCAGTTGTTGTTTTCACAACCCCATTTGTTTATTATATTCTTCTCAAGTGTAAGCCTGACAATTTCCTCTGAGGAGACTTTTTTTTGAGTTGAGTAAGCCTCATCTCTTCCCTGTGGTCCGGTTTTTCCCTGGGTGTATCTCCATGACTAATATCAGGTAGGTCTGAAAGTCTTGTCTATCTGCATCTGAAGTCAAGTGGAATGTTAAGTCATTTTCCACATCTCTGCAAAAAGAGAAAATGCTTTTCTACCTAAATTTAATTAGAGAATTACTCCTGAAGACTACAGTACTCTCACCCCCTGTTTTTCCTTCAGAGATAAGACCATCACAGTAAACAGGAGAGGGCCATCTCTGTGAAAGCTTGAAAAATTAAAAACTACAGGGGTAGGCAAGCAAACTTAGAAACAGAAAACTGTCTTAGACCATATCTAAGACTCTATTTGAAGAACCAAAAAATAGCAGATAAGAGAATCAACAAGTATAAGGGTATCAGTACATGAAAGCGCCTTGTAGGTGTCACTTGTAAAAAATGAACCCAGAATAAACAGCAGAGGATCAGCAAAGCTTGGGTCATGTTAAAGAAAGCAAATGAATCTCTGCATAGACAGATATCTAAATTCTGGGCTTCAAGAGAGTGAATACCACATTTTTATAATTCATAGCTTATCTGTTCGATTTAAACATGACTCGCAGCTGTTTACTTTATCATGCAACATAGAACAGCTTTGATATATACATATATTACTATCTAAAATATCATCCTATTTATTTAATTCATGACATTTACCACAATCTTACATTTTCTTATTACTTTTATATGATTAATTATGAATTTTGTGTTTGTAAGCTTTTTTTCACAACTACAAAGTAAGATGTATGAAAAAGGGTTCTCACTGCATCTAAACATACACTCTCTCATAGGAAAGCTACTAATAACATTTTGCTATTTCAATTGAAATCAATTAAACTCAAATATAACAAAAGAATTTAGTTATTTTCCCCTCCGTATTTCAAGGGGTCAGGCACTACGTGGCTAGTGGCTAACATACTTTTCTGCAGAAACATTCATCTCTATGAGAGGTTATATTTGTAGTTTGAAGTCACATCTTTTTCTTTTAAATATGTCTTATTTAACTAAAAGTGGAAAAATCAGTGTTAAGTCCTCCCAAGTCAAATGAGAAAATTAATCCACCTTCTGTTACTCCTGTTTGTTCTCCTGAATTATGTTATCTAGTCAATTTTCCACACTGGATGAGGGGATCTAGAGACTCGGAAATCAAAAGTTTCATCACATTGTGTCTGCATTTCTCTTTGAATTTGTTGAAAAGACCACAACTGGGACCAGCTCATAAAATTGGGAAAGTATCTCTAAATGATTTTTTTGCATCATCATTCCCCCTCCCCCCCCCCCCACACACAATTTGGGGGTCAATTCTAATTTTGGTAAGATTTTTATTTAGAATGCTCTTCTAGTGATTGAGATTATACTGTAACTTTCTGGGTTTATGTTGGTTTTGAAGGCATAAGGAATTTTGCTTCTATACTTTGAAATGAATTTACTACACTTGTATGCAGCGTACCATGTTTTCCTTCAGTTCCATAACTACTGTTTATCAGAAAGTGCGATCCTGGTTCTGAGACGATCACGGCCGCCATCCTCTTCATCCTGCCGTTTTCCAAACAAGCAGCTACAAATCACAACAATACAGATTCGCCTTTTCTGATAGGGCTGCACTGTCCTGGTCCAGGAAGTTTGATTTTAGCTCATGTTGTTTCCTTTCGATTATCCAAATTGTCATTTAACATGAAGTGAATTGTTTTCTGAAACGTTCTTTCTATTGTTAATATTTTCCATTCCACTGAACATTGAATGGTGATATTGTTGTAAAATGTGTGAATAATACCATTATCCTCGCCTCTGAATTAAGAAAAAAATTAGATAGTTATATGCATAATGATTGAAAATTTTGCACTCTATTGAAAAAAGTTAACAATAATGTTTTGTTGTTTAAAAGGGAAAACATACAGCCTCTCATATAAAAAGTTACTGTGCTGAGATATATTTCTTTCTGTTTAGATGGTATATATTAGTGTAACACATTATATTTATTATTATTACTTATTTTTTCTTTCAAAACATGAAAAAGAAGACTTTCTCTTATTCCCTATGTCATAAAGTTTCTGTCACTCAAAAAATGTTCAAAAATAAGTACATGAAAAAATAGCAAATGGATAAGAATCTAGTTACTAATCTAGTTCAAATAGCACACCATATGAATATTCTTTTAGAAGATAAAAGAAACTACCCAGATCCTTTTTTTAATGTGTGAGAGAAAAAAGATGCCAATAAATATAGCAGAGATTATTTTTAAGGGAGAGGCTGTACAACTATCTTTTTGACAAATGGCAACTTTAACTTCTTGACAAAGAGAATCCGGGTAAGTCAAATTTGGTTTATATCTTTAAGTTATAGTAGGGATTCAGATGCTCAGAATAAAAAGGAAAGAGTAAGAAATGGTGCATAGACATGAAAGAAAGTGCTTTTTAAGTATTATTTCCAAACATTATGGCGGTACCAATCTTCTTGGTTACACGGATCACTTTTGTAAAGCCCGAGTCAGGGTTGCATGTGGGCCCGTCACCCAGAGTGGACATTGCATCCATCAGGTGGGTATTCAGCCAATCCCCCTCCCTGCTTCACAGTCTCTGTGTTCCTTCCCTACGTGAACGTTTGTGCTCACCAGTTAGCTCCAATTTAATAGCAGCACATGTGGTGCTTGTTTTTCCATTCTTTAGATAATTCACTTACGATAGTGATCTCCAGTTCCATCCAGATTGTTGCAAAGGCATTGCCACATGGTTGATTGGGTATCATGACTGATAGCCATATACCACATTTTGTTAATCCACTGAAGAATCAATGGGCACTTGGGCTGATTCTACATCTTTGCAGTTATGAACTGTGCCACTGCAAGGGTCTTTTTGATAGAATGTCTTCTTTTCCTTTGGTTGAATACCCAGTGGTAAGATTGCTGCATCAAATGGTAGGTCGACTTTCAGTTCCTTGAGGACCCGCCCTGTTTTCACTAGAGGTTGTACTAATTTGCATTGTGCATAAATTAGTGCCCAAATTCCCACTAGCATGGTATACAGTGGTCTTTTTTCGCTGCCACTATTGTATTTGAACCTGTGTGCCCAACATCATTCAGCTTGAGGACAATTTTGATTTTCATATAATTTCATTTTTGGCCCAATAATCTATCAGCCACAGGTGTTTTGTTTCCTTGACTTGTGTAGAACTGTTTCTCTTGGATCTTATTTCTACTTTTACTGTATTGTGGTTTGAGATGACTCGTGGTGTGATTTCCGTTTTTTGTTTTTTTTTTTTTAATTTGTTGAGGAATCTTTTGAGATCTGAGGTATGCACGACTCTATACAATACTCTACGTACCTATGAGAAGAAAGTATGTCCAGAAGTTTGGGCAAAACTTTCTGTCAATGTCTGTTAGGCCATTTACTCTAGGGGGTTAAGTCCACTGTTTATTTATTTTATGCTTCGATGATTTATCCAGTTCTGTCAACCTTGGCTTTGCTGGGGGGTTCTCTGATGGAGCTCTCAGTTGTGGACAGTGTTCAAAGCTTTAGTGAGGGGTTTTCTGGTTGCTGGTTGTCTGAAACCCATAGTAGCCGCAGTGATCTCTGTGTGGCAGATCCCCTATCCATCTTCACTCAGATCCCAAAAACATTTGTTCTGATTTCTCTGTACCGTTTTTCATAATCCCTTTGCATTTTTCTGAGCTGCTTTAACATTGGTATTTTGGATTCTCTGATTGGGTTGGTGCTGACGGAGTGTCATGCTCCTTGGAGATGTCATATTTCTTTGCTTTCTCATTATTTCCTGTGTTCTTATGTTGGTATCTGTACATCTGATGTTACAGCTGCTGCTTCTGATTTTTTAAACTTGCTTTCCATGAGGAGGAAGTTTTGCTGAAGATATGTGCATGCTGCTGTTGAGCAGAATGCTTGGCTTTGATTTGGGGCATCCAGCAGTGTAATTCTGTATGATTTCTTTGACTGCTAACAGCATCAGTGGTAGCTGTGATTTTCTCAGTGGCTTAAAGACATTATTAGTGGACAGCTGCACTGAAGTTTGTTGGTAACTAGGATGCCAGGTGAGCCAGCCCCTGGTGCCCAGTGGTGGGCGTGGCGGGGTGAGCACGCAGTCCGTGGGGCCCCAGGCAGAGAGTCTAGGTGGGCCTTGTCTTGAGCCTCCTGGTGTGTCACCGAGACACTGTTCATTGTGTCAGTAACCTAGGTAGATGGGGCAATGGTGCCAGGTCCCTGGGCAGCTGGTGTCATGTGGGTGGTGACAGTGGTGGTGGAGCAACCTACTGAAACCCCAGTAGTCTGTGCTGGTGTGTTCAGAAGATGAGACCAGCTGGGCAGGAGTCCTCTAGCTCACCAGCAGCATATGCAAATGGATGCCAGCTGGGGTGGCATTGAAAGGTTGTGTTTGCTCACCACAGGAGGACTTCAAGTGCTAAGAGTCAGAGACTGTATGAGTGATTGCCATAATCCTGGATGATGTGCTCAAGTACTGGCAGATGGGCCTGGACCCGTGTTCTCGTCCTCAGGCCACCTGGGAGTGCGTTCGAGAGCTGTCTGCGTTAGTGGTGGGATGATTTCCAGGCTGCTCGCAGAGCATTTATATGTGGGCAGAAATGGTTGTAGTGGTTGTGCTGTGGGCCTTCCACCAGGGAGTGTGAGGCCATTCTTGGTGGGAAAGGTTTAGGGAGAATGCTGTAGGTTGTGTGGACTCCTGGCACTCAGTCCCACAGCAGCCCACCACAGCCACGGTGGGATCTGTCTTCAAGCATGTGAAAGTGCCCAGCCTCCCTTCTCCTTCTTAGGGCTGCTGGTGGCTGGCATCATATCCCTGGCCCCGTGGGGGATGCCAACCTTTGGAGGCTGAGCTCTCAGAATGGCTCTCCTGCGGAGGATGGTGGGGCCCCTCTTGGGGGAGTTGGGGTCGGTTGTTGAGCCTCGGTCCCACAGCACCCTGGAGGGGACAGTGCGGTTTGTCTTGGGGTATGTGAAGATGACCATGCTCCCCGCTCCCTCCTTGGCCCGGTGGTGAACGTCTTGAACCTCCCACTGTTGGGGATGTTCTAAAATAGCATGGCCTCTCTGAGAGCAGTAGCACAACGTGTACGCAGATGGCTTTCTATCGCTTTGTGAAACCAAAATTTCTCATAACCCATTCTCCAAATTTTAGCTCCCTTAGAAATCCCATAGGGCAATTACTGTTTCCTTTTCCATAAAAGATTACTCATAGCTTTTGGGGCTCTCCTTCCCTCTGTAGAAAGATCCCGTAGATAGAAATCTTAGAGGATGTGGTGTTACCCTGATGTATTTCTCTTCTCTCCTAGATAATAGCCATGTGCTGTATGTTATTCAGCATCTGACAAAAAGGAATTTCATACAGTGTTTCAAATTTTAGAGCTGTTTATGGTGGTAGGATAAGTCTGACACCTGTTATTCCACATTTGAAGGATATTTCTTCTGAGTATAGAATTGTATATTGGAAATTTTTCCAGCACTTAAATATGTCATTAAACTGCCATCTGGCTTTGATTGTTTTTGTTGAAAAGTCAGCTATCAATCTTATTGTTCCTTTGAAAGTAATACATCTCTCATCTCTCCGACTACTGTTAAAGTTTTCTCTTCAGCTTTCAATAATTTTACTCTGACATGATTGGATATGATTTTATTTATATTTGTTCTGTAGACAATTCAACAAAATATTTGCATCATGGGATTCACTGAGAAATTTTCACCAGCATAAAATAGTTATTTTCTTTCTTCAAATATTGATTCTTTATGGGTAAACTTTTGATGGTATCACATATACTATCTTGCATTTTATTTTATTCCCATTCTTGTTTCTCTCAGTACTTCTGTTTTGGTGGTATTCTATAGTTGTTTTCCTAATTTTGTGTCTTTTTGTGTTCAATATCATTCAATGTTCTTCTAATTTCAGATACATTATTTTTGTTTTTAAGAATCTAGTTTTTGAATTTCCAATTCTGTTATTACTTTATATTCTGTTTCCATCCTCACTTTTCTTTCATAACTTCATGATAATATATACTAGTCATAGTCTTTATCTAATAATTTCAATATTTGAATTTTCTATGGTTCCTAATCTATTCTGCTTGTTTTATATTGATTTTCAGTTATTGCCGTTTTTTCTTATTTTACTGTTCTTCATGAGTTTTGAATGAAGGCTGGATATTGTTGATAAAATATTGTAAAATATCTAGATTGCTTCCTTCTTTGGGGAAAGTTTACTTCCATCAGCCTGTAGTGTGCTGGTGATCAGAGTCAGGTGATTATTTACTATTTAAGTGCCAAGGTTTATCTCAGTCCTAAGAGCTGGTAGATTCAGTTTGTCATTTTACGTGTGACATCACACTTATACCTTGAGTATGGCATGGCATTTAAAAATTTTTGTTTCTATCAATAAACAGTCGAGAGTATTGACTACACTTCATACATTTTTAACAGAATTGTAACTCGAAAACCTGCTTCTCGGCATTTCACAATTACTCATTTTTTTCCTTATTTCTTTCGGTCTTGGCTACTATTTTCAGCTGTCTCTTCAAGAGTTCCCTAGCTCATACATTGCTAAGGAGCCAATCAACAAGTAGAAATAAAATTATTTGTAGGGTTGGGTTTCTTTTCTTTTTTTTCTTGGCTCCTTTCTTGTGATTTTCACATCTCTTACATTTTCTCTGGATTTCTGCTGCTCTGGCCACTGTGAATTATAGTACCTCTCTTCTCAGCGAGTCTGATGCTTTATTCTTTAGCTCTAGTCTGCTTTCCTGGACTGGAGTTGCCTCCAGGGAACAAAGTTTGAACTGAGTGTGGGTATAACATCTTGTTATATCTGATACTTGAAGAAAAAGCACACGCATGCATGGTTGTTGAAATGGTTTACTAATCCACGTGCAAGGTCCAGCACAATGATATTTAGTACAGTATATGAGGACATGTGTTATAGGAGCACAAAAACAAATTATGCTGGAAAATAAATTTGTAGGCCCTAAGTAAAGAAGTACATTAAAGTTGTATTAAATAAAAATTCAAATAAAACCACAGACAACTGAACATTTACATTTTAAGAGGGAGCAATAGATTAAAAATGAGACTAAAGCTTGAAAGAAAGGATAGGATACTTTGTGTATTCCCAGTGTTACACATTTCAAAATACTGGGAGTGGTTACATAGTACTGTACTCCCCAAACTGTCAGATGAGTTTTCTGATTTCTCCTGCTTCACTTTTATTTTTAATATTGTTTTAAAGGGATTGATAATCATTCATAAGTTTCAAACATTTTGATTTAAAGTTTTTCACACACACACAATTTGCTAATACTTCCATGATTCTCAGGTACTCCTTTCCATCTACTTTCTGTTATTCTTAATATCTTGGTGTTTTCCAGCCATCATTTCCAATAAGGTTATCTTTACATGGAAAATAAAGGCAACTTATATACCAGGATTTTACATTAATATGTTGGTGATATAGACAATGTACATATGATGTTTATGAAAAATGTTTATCACTCATCCAAGTCAAATATTTGAAGTAGACTATAGAAAAATTTTGTGAGTGATCAATAGTGAAATAATACATATCTTCCAAACAAGATAGTAGTTGGAAGGCGTTTATTGGATTTAGTGAAAATAATTGGTGACCCTGGTACAAGCAATTGAAGTCGAGGAGTTGAAGCACATCCTTTTTGAGACAGGGTTCAAGAACACAGTCATTGAAAAGAAAACATCTGTTTATCTACATAAAAGTCTGTGTAATACACTAGTAAATTTTCAAACATCAGCATACAAAGCAATAGTTTAATGCAATTTATTTTGCATGAGTATATTCATGTGTACACACAGAAAAGTATGAAATGATAGTAAAAATTGAGCTTAAACTACCAGTCACACAGTTCACTTATAATTCTGTATTATTACCTGAGAAGCTTTCTGTGATAAGTGAAATGGGATGAAAAAACTAGACCAAAGTATGTTGGTGATCACACGATGAAATATCAGTGAAGCAACAGTTCTGTCCAGGAAGTAACTCCCCCTTCTCCTTTTGAAAAGAAAAATCAGTGCACCAAAATTAATTCTAGAATTGGGTACAATTGTTTAATTATTTTGTAATATCTTGTGCATAAAAAAATTTAAACGTAGACCATAAAACATTCACAGAAAAATCTTTAATGCATGATCTTTCTCATTACACCAAAATTTGAATTTTTAAAGTCTATTTCCAAATAAGATGAAGATAATGTAATGGAGTAGGTGCTTATTTTCAATAAAATTCAATTATTTCAGAATGTTTAGACAATGTTCAAGTGTTTCTTTAAATTTTTTTTTAAATCTCAAACAATACATCAATTTCCCTAGAATTTCAAAACTTAAAGCATTATGTTTCATAAGGCCATGCCTGACCTGACAGTGGAGTTCAGGATGGTAAAATGCTCGATATGGATGGAGGTCAAAATTATCATACGTCTCTCTTCACGGCATTGACAATGAACATCGGTTGTGCAAACTGTTCACGGTCTCCTGCTGAGATTCCTATAGATTGTGGCCACTATGTTTAGAGAAAAGTCAGGTCAACAAACAAAATGAAGTGAACATGTGGGGCCAAGGAGTCTTTCACTGGAACCGAGGGATAGGTTTCATTTTCTCGCATTTCCCAGATCATTGCCTCAGGTCCTTATTGTATTTCTGAGTGCACTGTGTTTAATTATATATTGAAATAGAATTATAATTAGAACCCATTTATATCATAAAATAATGAAGAATAACTTATAAACTTTAGCAAAAATGTAATTTGAGATTGGAGATTATGTGTTGATTATATTTTATCTTCCTTATGGTTATATAAGTATACTTTTAAAGTCTTGTGGTATAGTCATACATGTAAAAAATTACTATGCACATACATACAAAAATTTGATATAAATGTCAACATTGCAATTTTTATTTGTAACAATGAACTTAGAAAACGTTACATGTTAGTAAATACTGCTTTTAAAATACTACATGTTTTACTTTTGAGATCCATTCCTGTAGAAAAAAACTTTTGTTAAATTAGTACATTCTGTTATGTAAAGTTAACTTTCGCAAAAGAAGTTAACTTTATTTCCATTTTCATCTTTACACAGCCATCATTTCCATCAGCTCATTTTTGCCTCTACTTAAGTCCATTGGAGAATGTGAACTCAGGTTTTCTTATTCCAAAATCATAAAACATGCTATGTTTTTGAAGTTGATGCAGACATTAAAATATATATTATAATAACATAAAAATATCATTGTGAGTGTTTTTACGTGGAGCCCTTATCCCACTTACTATGACATTATTTGTTTACTTTCTGTACAGTTCTTAACAAATTCTAAAATTTTTATAAAGTATTAACCCCTGTCTTGGTTTTTCCTCCCTTTAAGAGCAGGAGACTTCCTTTTTTTCCTTCATCATCACCTTATTCCAATAATCTGGAATATTTCCTGGCACCCTCAAAGTGCTCAATAAATATCTGTTGGATTTTAAAGAAGTGACACTTTCAAATTTACTTTAGAGTTTTATAAATATTGTATCATTTTAACTTTATGTGATTACAATGAAATCTCTATTTGTAAATACTCAGAAATAGCAATACTATTTTAATACCATGATAATTTTTAAAAGGTATCCTAAAGTTGTTGATATTTAAAACACATTAAAAATAACTCCACATTTTAATTTGAAATGTACCTCTTAAACTATATTACCAATTATGAAATTTTTGAAATTATTATATGAAATACATAGAGAGGCATTTATAAGTCATCTAAATTTAAAAACTTTATCATCTAAATTATAACTTACCTTAATGAATTTAGTTAGGACGAAGGTCATCAGGTCAAACTTCAACCCACAAAAAGCAGAATGGATATTACTTTAACTACTTCTTCATAGTTTTAGTGACAGCTCCAGGTTATAGCATCTTATGTGTGTTCCCTTCACGCTCTCCACCTGCATTCTAAGAGAATGTTCATGTCTGCTTTCCACTGTTGGTTACAACTTCACTACTGTTAAATGCTTTTTAAGCCAGCTTTGTTACTGCAAATCCTATTCTTTTTTTTTTTTTTTTTCCTATTTTGGTTTCCTTTGACTTTCTGATTTTTCTTCTCTAACTTTTACTATTCAGCAATATCCTCCTCTGACCTCCTGAGGATAACAGGGAGGTACCTCCCATCCTGGTTTT
Organism: Arctocebus calabarensis; assembly: GCA_963573935.1. Lineage (NCBI taxonomy): Eukaryota > Metazoa > Chordata > Mammalia > Primates > Lorisidae > Arctocebus > Arctocebus calabarensis. The sequence goes on from CAUYON010124782.1 coordinate 32,484, forward strand.
TTTCCTTGTAGAAATTCACTGGAGGGTTAGGGACTTCTGAGCTCCATGGAGACAGGCTGTTTCCTTCAAGATTTTTAAGGGTGCACACTTAAACAACACTTTGTTGTTGTTTATTTTATTTGTTTTCAGTTAGAAAGAGAGATACCCTTTCCAGTATTTGTTATAAAACAGGAGTGAACAGGCTTCCTGGTGGTGGGTTTGAACAAAACCCAATTTGAGCTAGCTCAGTTGAAAAAAGGAATTTCTGGCTACACACACTTCAAGCTTTCAGCAGTGGGTCAGGCATGGATGGATCCTAGGACTCAAATGACATTCTGAGAAGTCGCTCTACGACTCACCCTGTTTCGTTTATTTTAGCCTCATCCTAGAAGGTCCATCATATGTTTTGGAAAGATGGTTGTAATATGGTTTATTCTAATAAAAGTTTGCTCAAAGAGTTTTCTTTTTCCCACATGCAATTTTGAAGAATTTTTAAAGATTGACAGGGATAGGGGAAAGGGAGGGGAGGGGAGGAGGGAGGATGGGTAGAGGGAGGGCAATTAGTGGGAACACACCTACGGTGCATCTTAGCAGGGTACTGGCGAAACTTATTAAAGGTAGAGTATTAATGTCTTTATATAGTGATCAAGGAAATGCCATGAAGGATATCTGTA
>CAUYON010124783.1:0-26602 GCA_963573935.1 Arctocebus calabarensis
GCAACAGTTTCCATGGTTAAGAACTATATTTCAAACATGCCAATCCTCCCAATCTCTGTGTGTCACCAGCTGCCCGTCCACTCCAATAGTTCACACGGGGAAAGATCCAGAGCTCCCACCCTCTCACCTGCTGACTGGGGAAAGAAGGGCTACGGGACCATCTCCGCTGCCATCTTCCAGCACTCCCCCCGAAAAGTAACATTTTAAAGGAGATTATTTGTGTAAACCACATTAATTTCCAGTGCACTAATAAATGCACACAGATGGTGAGGGAGCTCTTGATTCCAGGTTGAAATGATTATATCAAAATAGGGTTTTTTTTTTAAGCAACTCTTTAGAGAAACATTTTTAAGGCTGGCCAACAGATACAAAAAGAAAGTGGCACTAACAAACCTAAAAGAAGTGAAGTTTACAATGACAGCTAATCTTGCTCAGGAGGTTTCTGGGTGGAAGATGTGTTAAACATTGATAAAGCATTTCCTTGGTGAGTGACAACTGGCCCCAGCGTGCAGCACTCAGGGAACAAAGAAACATGACCACAAATCTGTAAGACTTTCTGCAAGATAAGAAGTTCATTTACTCCATTAATAACTTTTTAAAACAGACACTAACTAATTCACGCTGGCAGTCAAAATCTTCCCCATCAAATCCATTTTGTGATCAGACTGAGGTCAAGGAAACACACAGGAAAAAGAGAAAAACTCAAGTCTACAGAAAATGTGGAGGCGGGCCAGGTGCAAACAATGTCCTGTGGTCCGAATTTAAAGTTTTAGAGTCAGGAAAAGAGAAAAAAACAGAATACTTGGTCAAGTGGGTCAAAAAATAAAGGTTTCAATTGCATAAAATTGATTTTTATGTGATATGCATAAGTACTTGCTGCTATTTTAATATTTGCCTTGAGATGCAGTGGGACTCTGCCTGAGGCAAGATTTTTTCACAGCAATAATAAAAATACTTAATAGTACTTAGAGCAAAGTATGTGTGGTCAGGACGTTTTAAAGGGGGGAAAGAAAAAGTAATTCTGAACATCTGTACTACATTTCCACATGATAAAAACACTGTACTCCAAAATTATTCTCAAGTTTGGCTGTGCTGGGTGGGGGGGCGAGGGCAGTTCACACAGAGAAATGTTTATTTAAAAAACAGAAAGGGAGACTCAAAGGCCATTTGGGGGAAAGCAGCCACAACAACCTTTATTGTACACTAAAACTGCCAATTAATAGTAAGAGTCTGGTAGTCAAAAAATGAGATTTATATATCTTCTCAGATCCATAATTATTGGCTCCATAACTACACCTGAGAATCAAATTCTCTTTTATTTTCATAAAGTCCCAATCTTCCTATGTGGTATCTCAGATCACAATACCACTTCCAAAAGCGCCCTTAGATTTCTTTTCCAGGATGTGCCTCATTTCCAGCCCTACATCTTTTCTGAGAGGGAAAGAGTGAGGAAGGGGGGCAATTGGAGGAATCCTCTCTCTCTGTCTCTCCCTCCCTCCCTCTCTCTCTCTCAGTCTCTCTCTCCCTCTCTCTCTCCCAGTCTCTCTGTCCCAGTCTCTCTCTCTCTCTGTCTCTCTGTCTCTCTCTCAGTCTCTCTCTCTCTCCCTCTCTCTCTCAGTCTCTCTCAGTCTCTCTCAGTCTCTCTCTCTCTGTCTCTCTATCTCTCTCTCTCTGTCTCTCTTTCTGTCTCTCTCAGTCTCTCTCAATCTCTCTCTGTCTGTCTCTCTCAGTCTCTCTCAGTCTCTCTGTCTCTCAATCTCTCTCTCTCAGTCTCTCTCAGTCTCTCTCTCTCTGTCTCTCTCTCCCTCTCTCTGTCTCTTTCTCTCTCTCTCTCTGTCTCTCTCCCAGTCTCTCTCTCTCTCTCTCCACACACCATACCACTTCGGTCTCTTTTCAGGCTCGAACCCCATCCCTTCCTCCCCTCAGCATCTGTTTCCTAGTTAAGCCCCTGCAGTCAGTCTTGTGGTGGGCCAGGTACAAACAACGTCCTGTAGTCTGAACGTAAAGTTTTAGCGCCAGGAAAAGAGAAAAAAACAGATAGAAAACTTGGTCAATTGGATCAAAAAATAAAGGTTTCAATTGCATAAAATTGAGGAATCCTGCTCTGGGCTGCTTCCTTAGTAAAATCTGGTTTCAAGCAGGTGAGGCTAAGAATTACTGTACTTGTCACAGCCCCAGGCCAGCCACCAGCAACATGTGTCACTCAATGAATACAGGCTGGGATGACTTTGCCCCCCAGGGATAGTCTGCAGTGTCTGGAGCCATTGTTGTTGTTGTTGTTGTTGTTGTTGTTACAGCCTGGGGAAGGGTGCAGGTGCTAAGCGTACCTAGTAAGCAGAAGTGGCGGATGCTCTCAGTGATATACTGAAGTACCAGGACAGCCCCCACACAAAGAACCATCCTGCTCCACGTGCCATTACTTCTGAGATTAAACACCCCTGGGTGACACCAGGGAGGCAAACATCCCACAAATAGGCAGTCTTTCTCCAACACTAAAAATGCTCAAACAGCCTCAGTCTGGAGGCAGGAGGAAGGGCAAAGAGTGGTAAGGGACCTTTCAGCGGTCCTCTTAACCAGGTCGTAGCTTACCTGATTAAGAACACTCTCCATGCCTCAGTGTCCGTAACACAATGTTTACAGTGCCAGCCACAGGCACGGAGGCTGGCGGGTTCAAACCCAGCTGGGGCCAACTACAGCAAAAACATAACTGGGCATTGTGGCGGGCGCCTATAGTCCCAGCTGCTAGCAGGCTGAGGCAAGAGAATCGCTTAAGCCCACGAGTTTGAGCTGTGATGCCACAGCACTATACCGAGGGCAACATAATGAGACTCTGTCTCAAACAAACAACACTCTTCATAAGAAAACTCAGCAAGTCTATGCACACTAATAATTACCATGTGTAAATGTGTTTTAACATGACTTGTACATATACACAGACAGTTTCTTTTCCAGGTCAGTTTCTTCAAAGCAACCATTGTTTTTCTTTTTTTCTATTTGCTACCTGATGACTGACTTCTATCACTTTTTATTTTTTTCAGAATATTACAGGGGTACAAATGTTTGGGTTACACGAATTGCTTTTGTACAGTTTGAGTCAAAGTTGTAAGTGTGCCCCTCACCCAGAGAGTGTGTGCTGTACCCATTAGGTATGATTTTACCGTCCCCCTCCGCCCCTTCTCACCTGCTTGCTTTCTGTTGAGTTTTACTACCAAATGTGCACATGGGTGTTGAACAATTAGTTCCACTTTAATAGTGAATACATGTGGTGTTTGTTTTTCCATTTTTACAAATCTTTACTTAGAAAAATGGTCTCCAGTTCTATCCAGGTTGTTGCAAAAGGTATTAATTAGTTCATCATTTTTTTTTAATAGCTGAATAGTAGTGCTCCACGGTATACATATACCACAATCTAAATGGGTAGTAAGTCTGATGTCTCATTCACCTTTCTTTCCTTTTTCTTTTTCTACAACATACTCATACATAATATTTTTGTTCTTTAGTGAGGATTTCATTCTTTGTTACCTCTGCCTGAATGATAGCCTCACCCAGTTCACATGGCTTTGTTAACACTCTCTCCAAAAAAGTCCTTCAACCTATATGCTGAACTGAAAACACAAGAAAGGACCCCCTTTCACATCCACGCCAGGGTGGGTAGGAGAATAGATGCTGCTTTTCCAAATTTCAACAAATTAGTCCAATGAAATAAATACCTCTTAGGAGTTATAAATACAATTTTACAATAATATCTCACCATTGACATAGAAATAAACTCAAAAAATCCAAGGAAAACTAGGTAAAAAGCAAAGTCGGTGTGGGGAGTCAAGGCAATTCTTTCTGGCAATGCAGTAATTAAGAAGTTTAAAAAAAAAGAAAAAGAAAGCTGACTTTGAACAGACGAAACGGGAAAGGCCCCAATTCTAAGTGTCATCCTTAGTCTCTGCTCACAAAAATTCTTCCTGTTTCCTAAGACTATGGAGGTCCAAGTACTTTCATCTGCATAAGCTGAAAATGGAACAGAGACCCAGCCCTGGTGCTGCCTCTGTGTGGCACTGTTTAATCTTTTTCCCCTGCTCTGTGTCCACTCAGATTTACAATCCCCAATTCACCAGGGCCTGATAAAATGTGACAAGAAAATTAATCAGAGATTTTGCATTTTTTCTTTTGTTGCATTTATAGAGAAAATAACCCTGAACAAGAAGGCAGAAGCCCAGAATCCTGGTCTCCAGTCTGCGCTGAAATCTCTGGCAGCACCAAGGAGTGTTTAGGAACAAGGCACCTAGAACCAGCAGGGCTGAATTTTAATCCCAAAGCCATTGCTACTTTCTCTGAGAATCTGGACCAGTCATATCACCCTTCTGGGCCTCAACCTCCCCCCGAGAGGCAGAGAACCTATCCCCCGTCTCAGTATCTCCAAGTATTAGACGGCTCTCCAGGGAAAGTGACCCGCACGGCTGATCTTAGTGAGTGCCCAGGAAATGCTACATGCCATCACTGCTTAATTTCTCTTGAGTCTTCTTGTCCTCCCAGTGCTGCTGGAAGCATCAGAGGAAATTATTAAAATAGAAGGTATTCCACAAACTCCCAAGCTCCCTCCATGTGTAAGATGCTAGTTAATGTTACTCAAGACAGACAGGACTTCGGTATAGCTGAGTCTGTCTCAACTTCCTATGGCTGCAGCTAGGAAAACACACTTAAAATATCCACAGCACCAGTACTTGGAGTCCTTTCTCACTACTGAGGATTTATTCGTGGGGCACTGTTTTCTTGTTTGGGGGAAAGAGGGCGTGAAAAAGAGACTCACTCTGTCACCGTGGGTAGAGTACCATGGCATCATTCTAGCTCACAGCAACCTCAAACTCCTGGACTCAAGCGATCCTCTTGCCTCAGCCTCCTGAGTAGCTGAGACTATAGGCACCCACCATAATGCCTGGCTTATTTTTCTATTTTTAGTAGAGATGGGGTCTTGCTCTTGCTCAAGCTACTCTCAAACTCTTGAGCTCAAGCAATCATCTGCCTCGGCCTCCCAAAGTCTAGGATAACAGGTGTGAGCCATCATATCCAGCCTGGAGCATAGTTTTACCAAATGACAATAATGATAAATTGTGTCAACTACCAAAAAAATGTTTTTCAGAGAGCTATCTCACCTAAGGTAAAGCAGGAGGATGAGGGTGAAGAAAACAGCAATCTCTCCCTCTCCCAACACAACCTCCTGACATTCTAACCTTTCCCTGGTAACTCTCCCCCACCCCCACCCCCTATCACTTTCTTTTCTGGGTAGATTCCAAAATGCCTTGTGTCTGGTGGCCCCTTGGGGCTCCACCAGTCTCTGTTACTGTAAAAAGCAGCCAATGACAGTCATTAAAATGAATGTGAGGTAAAACCTATCAAATTAGCATCCAGTGTTCAAACTTTAAAGAAGGTATTAGAATTTTAAAGATAGGACAGGACAAATAATGGTAAACAAATGAATATATTTCCTATATCATCAGAAACATGAGGGTAAAAATTATGCAATCCCTTACAACAAAAAAATAGCCGGGCATTGTGGCATGTGCCTGTAGTCCCAGCTACTCGGGAGGCTGAGGGAAGAGAATCACCTAAGCCCAGGAGTAGGAGGTTGCTGTGAGTTGTGTGATGCCACAGCACTCCACCAAGGGTGATAAAGTGAGACTCTGTCTCTATAAAAAAAAAAATCCTACTCTCCCCATGGGTGTGGGGGGGGGGAGGGATTATGCAATCCCACTTTTGCATATATTGCCAATCAGAGCCCAGACTGAGGTCTTTTCTGTAAAGATGTTTCACTGGCATCTGTCCTACATGGAGCATGTGGAAAAAATAGAACTTAATGAGAACAAAGGGAATCTGTCTCAAGCTGGCATCAGTCACTGAAAATTCCACATAATCTCAAAGGAGATACCATATTCAAACTGAGGTTCTTACTCAGAAAAGAGGCACAAAGGAGAAGTATTCAGGTAAATACGATTACAAGTGTGAAAAGGCACTTTTAATAAAAGTGAGCCATAGTCAGAGAAGCCTTACGTACTTTGGGAAGAACTTCACGGTCACTTCCTAACCTTGGTTGGACAGTTGCACCAGGATTTTATCAAACTCAAGACATCCGATGTTTTTCCTCACCCTCAGACCCTCCTCCTGACAACTCTTACCATTTACAACACTGTCATGCCACCTGCCCACACAGAGGTCTGCAGGGGTTGTTTGTCCCTCAAAGTTCCCAGCACTCAGTTCTTAAGTTGTCAAGGAGATGACCTTTCCCTTCAACATCCACAGCCACCACCCAGATTCAGACTCTTGGTCACCTGAATAACCACAGTATCCTTCTAACTTCTTCCTATCCAATCTACTATAAGTTGACTATCTTTTCTGCTCATGTCATTCTCCAAGGCAAATGCCTTCCAAGCCTCCCCAGAGCCGACTTAGTAAACGCCAATGCCCTGTGTCTGGGACAAGAGCCTCCAGTGATCTGATCCTAAACCACCCACTCGCCTTTACTTCCTTCTCCTCCTGAAAAGCAGTGTGCCAGCTAGTCCAAACTCATCACACCCCAAACCCACCATAGACCCCAGTCCCCCTCCCTGTGGCTTGACTCAGCCATCTCTTCTCCTTGTGTGCTTCCCTACCACCTACCACCTACCACGTGTCTCTTTTGCCTTTGAAGACCAGCTCTGCCATGGATGAAGCCAGTCATCAGCTCTCCAGCTGCCCAGCATCTGAGGACCATTCAAGGTCCCCTTCATGTACCACTCCAAGAAGCAGGAGCGTGCAACGGGGCCAACCACAGACTCTAGAGCCAGAATGCCCACTTCCTGATCTGGGTGCCAACATGTGGTATGTGTGAATGGGGGAACTTACTTACCCCGTTGTGCCTCAGTCTCCTTATCCATGTAATGGGGATGATGACAACAGTATTTACTTAGTACAGCACCTGGCACAGAAGGAGCCTTGGTAAGTGTTACCTGCTTCTCTTATTGTCCACCTGAATCTCTGCACAGACCTCAAAATTGTCACTGCTGCTCCCTAAGCATCCTGCCTATGGACACCCAACATATGCCCAATGATGTCCAACACAAATTGAACAAATGAAAGGAAACTTCCACTGAAAGTTACTCATGAAGTTCCTGTTGCACTTCAAACACAGACAATGATGGAGAAAACATAAAAGAACATTGAGCTTGTGCAGTCGTTATGAACTTTTCCAATATTGACAAACTAAACCATGAAGCAATTCTCTAGATATCTGTAACCATTGTTTAACTCAAGAAAATTTTTAGTGAGCACCTACAGGCAATATTTGAGGTCTGGGAATACTGATGGAATGTACTGATCCTGTAAGAAACTCATTTACTAGATTAAAATAGGGACCAACTATTCAAGTTCTGTAATATGTACAAGAAACAGCCTTTGTAAAAGATCAGGTATATAAAATATTATGTTTATTTGTTTGGAAATATTTTCTGTAATAAGCTTTATTGATAGAGATAGAGTGTACTGAATCTGTAGGGTCAGAATTAGAAATGCGTGCATCAGCAAAATCATGGCTCAGTCAGCAGAACTAGAGACAAATGTGTGTTAAAGAGAATGAGGCCATATGGTTGTGAAGGGAGACTGGCATAGCATTTAGAAGTCTTTGCAGACATTATGTGAGGAGGTTTGAGCCATCAGTAACAGATCTAAAATAAAAGCTCAGAAACTTGTAGCTAACTGCCTTTGCTTTGGTGGATCTCCCAAATAAATAAATAAACCAGGAGACCAAGAAGTCATACTACCTGTTTCTCCTCTCTGACCCCCAGAGCATGAAGGAAATTCTAGGTCCTGTCTCCTGGGGGGTTTCCTTGACATAGTGTTTAGCAACTGTAGCCCCCAATGACTTGGGTGCTCCTCTGCCCTTGATACCAAACAAAGGCAGCCGCCCCCAAAGATATTAGCATAGTAGATCAATAGGATTAGCAGCAGAGCATATATTCTTTCCCTTCAATCATCTTATAGTGAGATATGTCCAAAGACCACTAACTCTCTTCTAAGGACCTATCAAGAAAATATTAAGCAGAGTAAGCATAAGAAGATTCTGGTGTATAAACCCGGTTTTTTTTTTGTTTGTTTGCTTGTTTTTCTTTAATGAGATCAGTAGTACTTTGGACACTTGAACACTAAAACCTTAAAATGGAACAGTATGTTCTTTGCAAAAAAAGCTAGAGAACAAGGTAAACTATTACCATATCAAGCAATGTCTTATCAAATTAACTTGTATCCACATGCATCAGACAACACTAGTGAGTCACAGCGAGTCTCAGTCAACCCTTTGGCACATCAGCTGCAGATTCTGGGCAATGGTTTTGATCTTCCAAATAAGATGAGATCATAACCTTTTTGTTGTTGTCGTTTCCTGCCAGACAAAGCAGTGGTTTCACCCTCAGCCTTTTTGAGACCACTGAAAGACTAGACACTAAAGCAGCCCAACCCACCCCAGATACAACTCCAGCCAATTTCAAATGTTCTAAACAATAGATGGGGTTTATGTGAGGTCCAGCACCTCTGCCTGAGAATGAATCATGAAACCACTGGCACTCCATTCCCCACCATCACACCACCAAGCCCCAACCTACTTGAACCGTGCATAAGGAAAAAGAAATCAGGAGCACCCTGAACTTAAACCCTCAGACATTTTCAAGTCCATTTTAGATGCATGTAAATTAACAGAGGTCAGGCAACTTCTTTAGACAAGCTGAGTTATCCTTACCATTTTTATAACAAAAATGGTCAGATACATTTTTCAACTACAAATTTTAAAAATACCCCAACAGAAGTAAATTATAAAACTCAATAGAGAATATGGAAACCACTTACGATAAACCTTGCCTTGCAGAATAACTAATGAAGGAAATTACTCACTCACTCAGCAATGGGAAACAAATATTTGTATATAATCACATATTTTGTAAGTCACAGATTTAAACCATTATTTTTATTTTCTAGCACACATTTTTCAAAATTATCTTACAAAGAACACCACAGCATCAAGTCAGGTAAGAAAAGCAAGTCCAGTAAGTCTGAGAAGCTCTGCCTTCCGGGGTCCCCTTCTTGGACATAACTAATACACATCTGCATGTTCAAAAGTCTGAGGCTCCTGCAGTAAACTCTGCGGAATGCAGCATTTCCCCAAGTTCACCTGGCACCGAAGCCCTTTTTCTCTCATAATATATATCACCAGCCCACAACATGGCTGCTCCGCTGAGCACACTGGGGGAAAATTCTTCTGGAAAAGGGCCATAACAAAATGGTTTCAGAGCTGAGACTCTGAAGTCAACCTGATTCCAATATATATACTAGCTCCATCATCTGTTAGCTTCTTAATGTCCCTCGTCCCTCAGCTCCCCCAGGTAAAATGAGAAATGTAATAGCACCTACCTCCTAGGCCACATGCCTGTCCACCTCACTGGAATGGTCTTCTGACATCCTCATGTGCTGGTTCCTTTTTGTCATTCAGGTCTTCTCTGATCACCCAATATGAATTGGTCCCACTTAGGTCCCTTCTGCTTCACCCTCCTATTTCTTTCATAACATGTCTCTACTTAACTACAAAATTATCATCTCCTCTCCCCATCCTGCCAATAGAATGCAAGCACCATGAAGCTAAACTTCACTGCTTATCATCGTAGTACCCAAAACAGAGCCTCAACATGTGTCCCTCCAATTAGTGAATAAAGGAATGGATGGATGGATGGATGGATGGATGAGGTGGTTTGTGAGAATTCAGTGTGAATGAATGTAAAGGGCTCTACATGGTACATGAAACATAAGCATCCATACATATTCTGTTTTGGAAACTTCTGATGAATCATGAGTGGTTGATGCACTCATAATCATAATTCTTCTGGCTTTTAACTTTCTGACTCCATGGTCCCTCTCCCTGCTGTATTAGGGTAAACAGAGATGTGCTAGTAAATAGGCCTCAGGGAATGGGCAGGGGAATGGAGGAGGGAGGCCCTGAGAAAAGCATTTACCAACCTGTATGGTGTACTCCAATATGACCCATTTCGAGCTTTCAATGGTCTAACAACAGGCCCATAACATGCCTGAAAATTTGAGAAATAATTCTTGCAAGCCAATACAACTCTTCTCTTGGGAAGTCCCTCCAAGCCTCCAAATATTACCTCGTATGGTGGATCAGACCTGTAATTCCAGCACTTTGGAAGGCTGAGCAAGGAGGATTGCTCAAGGTAGGAAGTTTAAGGCTACAGAGAGCTATGATGGTGCCACTGCACTACAGCCTAGGTAACAGACCACAAGACTCCATCTCTAAGAAATTAAGACGCGCGCGCGCACACACACACACACACACACAAACAATCCAGCCTCCAAATCTTATTTGTTGAGTTCAAATTTAAAATGCGTTTTTTGCAGAGAGATGCATTTTCCATATTCTCCCTCTTGATGAGCCAAAATAAGGGCTACTGACTTTGTTCTAATGGACCACGGACCACAGAAATCAGTTGAATATGTTAGGTTGAATTTTTTTTTGTACCAACACCGTATGCTTTCAAACTGACATTTAAGGGTCTAGACACGATCTATATTTATACCAGACCATTGTGAAAACAAACACAAGTGAAATTGTGTTTAGATTCATTTAAATGGAGAAAGCCACAATAGCTACCATCTATGACTTATTACTAAGGAGCAGAATCTAGTAACAAAAGAGTGACTCCATCCTGTCCATAAGATCTGAACATGGAGTGAGGGATGGTGCGGCAGACGGTGGTTTCTCTGGCATCACACCCTTGTCGAACATGCACTATCGCTCCTTGGCATCTAAAATAAAACAATAGCTTTATCCAACTACAGTGATCCTCTAGAGAGGATCACACAAAAAAATGTCAAAAGCCACAGTCAGTCTTCATGTCAGTAATAATATGCCAGCAACTATTGTTCCCCTTCTGTTAACTAGATGGGAGGTCTGTGGAGTAAAATAGGAAACTGATTTGTTTTCGTTCTACTGTATTTGTTATCTGTTAGGGCAACAAATTACCCTAAAATGCAGCAGCTTAAACCAGCACACATTTATTATCTCATAGTTTCTGTGCATCAGGAATCCAGGAAGACTTATCTAGGTCCTCTGCTCCAGGATCTCTCACAGGCTGCAATCAAGGTGTCACTCCAGGTCCTGCCATCTCATCTGAAGGCTTGACTGGGGAAAGATCCATTTCCAAGCTCACCAAGTAGCTGCAGGAAGTTTTCTGTTTTTTGTAGCTGTTGAACTGAATGCCTCCATTCTTTACTGGGTGTTGACTCTCCATTCCTTACCCACATGGACCTCTCCACATGGCAGTTTGCTCCATCAAAGCACACAAGCTAAGAAGGCCAATAGAGGCTTCTAGCAAGATGGAAGTAACACTCTTATGTAACCTAAGCATGGAAGTGACATTGATTTTCCATTATTTTTGCCCTATTCTTTCATTTAGAAACTATTTCTAAGGATGAGACAACAATCAAGGAAAGAAATTTACCAAAAATGTATAAATCCCAAGAGGTAGGAATCATTGAAGGTCATTTAGTGAGTGTGTCCACTACGTTCATCCCCTTGGACTATAGATGGGAAGACCACGCCCAATAAAACATCTCTTTGATGAAACCATGCCCTGTAGTTTCCCAAACCTGCTGCTAAAGTCTAGTAAGAACAAAACAAGGAATAATAGTCAAAGACATTAAGTCTGAAGACACAACAGCCTGTTCAAATGTTCTAAGCAAATATAATCTACACCAAAAAAAAAACTATTGGGAGTATCTGCCTTTGAGCAAATCCCAACATGGAAGCCATGTCTTGTGACCAACCAAACAAGTGACCCACAAGGAGAACTGCCCGTTGGAACAGGTATTTTAATGCCAAGAAATCTCGTTTGGTCTCAAAGCAAATATGTTGTGGAACTTTTATTTATTGCTGTAGAATATTTTGAAAATATACTTAATGCCATTTTATTGCTTGCTATGTTCTGTGTGATCCATGTTGCCTCACAGCAGTTTTGACTGCACAGTACTTTTAAGATCCATATTCACCACAGTAGCAAGGAACTGCTGTAAAAATTTCAAACGTTGGCTGTTATCCACATTTTTCCTAAGCTCCACTCAAACACATGTTCTCAGATATCTGAGCATCCCAACATTGAATGGCAGTAGCACGCCAGGACTGCCTCGGAAGGACTTCACAGGATTGAATCCACTCAGGGAAAAACACATTCTCGCAAAACCTGAAACATTCTGTCCTAGACGAATGGAAATTCAGACAAAGATTATCTTAAACCTAAACGTTCAGAATTGGCCTGTGCATTTACCATTCTTTCCAGAAACACCCATATGCTTTACTTTCTACGACTCCCCCCGCCAATTTGGTTAGATTCATTGTGTTACTAATCACCTACTTTTTTTCCTTTAGAGAGATATTTGATAAACAATTTAATAATACTATACTTAAAAGACGCTAACACTATAGCCACTTGTGGGAGAGCAATTGTAAACCACCTTAGAGTTGACCCGTGCTGTGCATGCTTGGATCCTGAATCCATGTTGAATAATAACGAAACAAATGTACAGTGAGTGGAGAAAAAACTAATACAAAATTCCAGTGTAGACTTGGCGCCTAGAGCTCAGCAGCTAGGGCGCCAGCCACATGCACTAGGGTTGGTAGGCTCAAACCCAGCCCAGGGCCTGCCAAGCAACAATGGCAACTACAACAAAAAAATAGTCGAGCACTGTGCCAGGTGCCTATAGTCCCAGCTACTCAGGAGGCTGAGGCAAGAGAATCACGTGGCTCGGCGCCTGTGGCTCAACGAGCTAAGGCGCCAGCCACGTACACCTGAGCTGGCGGGTTCGAATCCAGCCCCTGGGCCCGCCAAACAACAATGACGGCTGCAACCAAAAAATGGCCGGGCGTTGTGGCGGGCACCTGTAGTCCCAGCTACTTGGAGGCGGAAGCAGGAGACTCGCTTGAGCCCAGGAATTGGAGGTTGCTGTGAGCTGCAATGCCACGGCACTCTATCCAGGGTGACAGCTTGAGGCTCTGTCTCAAAAAAAAAAAAAAAAAAAAAAGAAGTATCACACTCAAAAAAATTATAAATAAAAATAAATAAAAACATTATAAAAAAAAAAGAGAGAGAATCACGTAAGCCCAAGAATTTGAGGTTGCTGTGAGCTGTGACGCCACAGCACTCTACCAAGGGTGACATAATGAGACTCTGTCTAAAAAAAAAAAAAATTCCAGTTTAATGGTTACAAGCAAACAGGTTATAAAGCAGATTGACGAAGGGAATTTTATTAAAGCTATAAGATATCTTCCAACTGTGAAAATAACTCGGTAACATATTTTAACTTATAAATTAAGGTAATGGGAGAAATAAAGTGAACGTTCTTACCTCCCTAAGATGTATGTTTTCCTTTTCTTTCTGGTCTAAAATCACTTCCAAGTGGCTGACCTGAGACTCAGCCTCTGCCATCCGCCGTGTCCGTTCATTGTCATCCTCTAGGCTCTTGGACGGTAAGCCTTTACTTTGCAACATCTCGAGAAGCTTTTTAATTGACTCATCTCGGGCATTGAGGGTCTGTTTCTGTGTTTCAATTCTCAGCTCCATTTCCTCCAATGTCTTCCTCAAAAGGAAGAGCTCCTTAGCCTGCCTATCATGCTCTGCCTGGAGCCGCCTGAAGTTCTCCTCGGTCAGCTCGATGGTGAAGTGCTCTGCCCCTCGGTTGCCGCTCTCTTGCTGCAGGAGGTGGTTGAGGTCTCTCTGGGTTCGCAGCTCATCCTGAAGGGCCTGGATAGTCAATTGCAGGTGCTGCAATGAGAAAGATGGAGCAGGAGAGGGGAAAGAAGGCAGAAAGTCAATAGAAATGCCAAGTGCTGCTTGCTGCCACCACACCATGAAGATGGAATGTTAATCATGAAGTCCGGGGGCCAGCCGTGAAGTCCTCCATGGTGACTTCAGAAGCATGGGACAGCACATGGAGAGGGGTAAATTAATTCAATGATGCATTCTGAATGTCTCAGGAGAAGAGAAATGTACACATACACAGAAACAGTATATTAGTACATCTACAGAGTTTTAATATAGGAAGTGGCAAGGGTTAGAGGGAAACTTTCACAAACACACCTTCTTTATGCCCACAACGCTCCAGACTCAGTATTCCTTGTTTCCCAAGATGTTTGTTATTACATTGTCCATTAGTTTCCGTGATTGATGCTTGTTAATTTAAAAATGAAAATAATAGCATCCACTACAAGTAGACACAAACAAGGACTTTATTTTGACAAATAAAGCTGTGAACAGGTTTAGTAAACAGGATTACTGCATCTGCAAGCAAAAGGGAATAAATGCAGGCACAGACAAACACACTCAGACACACAAGGAGGTGAGACTGCAGAGCAAAACAAGCCACAAAGAGTGGACAAACCTTGGTTCTTCTGGCATCCAGTAACTGAACAGCATGGGAAATGAAAAAAAAAAAAAAATGAAGCAAAAAATCAACACAAAGAAAAGTCCAGTGCAAGCAAAGAATATTTAACAGAAAGAACTTAATCAACATAAAGTACCTTCACAGAAGAAAGAACAAAACAAACAAATTAAAAAAAAAAAAACAATTTCTAATTACAGCAAAGACCCGTAAGCTACACAGAACCTATAGCATTGATGTTTGAGAGACATGAAAAAAAAAAAAGAAAAGAAAAGAAAAGAAAAACCAAACATGAGTTTTATTCCACCTTTTGTTTTCCTAAATCTCACAGACCCAGGAACTCAAAGTCTTTGATGTATTATCAGAGGGGAAAAAACACACATGTTATTTCAGGTCATAATTGTAACCACAGTGAAAACACCAGAGAAATAAAATAGTTGATTGGTTATGAGAAAAGAAACCTTTGCCATGAAGACAGTTGGTAAATTCAGTAATACTTTTCCCAAACAAGGGCAAACCCCCACGCTGGTCAGAGAGGGCAGCCATAGGCCTGAATTTTTGTCGTAGGGACAGTCCAGGAGGCTTCCAAAGCTGCAGTTATACATTCAGCAAACATAAATCCACCTGTGGATCAAACACAGTGTTAAGCACAGAAATCAAGAGGGACGTAAAACATAGCTCCTACCTACAAGGGAACTTACAATATTGGAATGCATGACATAACTTATACTACGTGTAAGCAAGGTGACATTCTAAAATCTTTCTGAAATCCTTTAGGTGACACTTTTAGGGGCTGAGACATTTTCTGCGTGTGGCCTATACCCAACACTAGCATGGAGTGAGGCACCATCTTTATAGGATGGTTCTTCATGGAATCCACTTAATCTTCTCGTTTAAAAATATCCATTGCGGTGGCGCCTGTGGCTTAAGGAGTAGGGTGCCAGCCCCATATACCAAGGATGGCGGGTTCAAGCCCAGCCCTGGCCAAAACTGCAAAAAAAGAAAAAAAAACTAATAATAATAATAAATAAATAAATATTTTTATTTAAAAAAATAATAAAAATATCCATTGAGAAACTTCTAGAGCACAGGGAAAAGTACTTCTTTCTCATCTGTGTGCCTCACAGGGCACTGAATGCAGAATAAGCAATTGGTATGTATTTAGAGATGGAGATTATAAATTTTTTAAATCAATGCTCTCCTAAAAAGTATAAAATTTGATGATTTTTAGTATATTCACATAGTTGTGCATCCATCAACACAATAAATTATAAATTTTTTAAATCAATGCTCTCCTAAAAAAGTATAAAATTCGATGATTTTTCGAATCATCAATATGTGAGTATATTCACATAGTTGTGCATCCATCAACACAAATAAAATTTTTTAGTATATTCACAACATTACTTCAAAAAGAAATCTTTTACTCTTTAGCAATCTCTCCCATCCCCCTCCCTGTTCTCAGGCCTTGGTAACCATTGATTTATTTTCTCTGTGTATAGAATTGCCTATTCTGGACATTTCATATCAACGGAATCATGCAATAAGTGGTTTTTTTCACTTAGCATATGTTATTTATACATATTATGATATGTATCAGTATTTCATTCCTTTCTAGGGCTGAATAATAATCCAGTGAATGAATGTACCACATTTTATGTATCAAATCATCAGCTGACTCATAGGCAAATATTCATAGCAGCATTATTAATATTAGCCCCAAAGTAGAAACAACCCACTTGTCAGTAAATTGATGACTGGGTAAATAAAATGTGGCATATCAATATCAATTCAAGGTGATATTATTTAGCCATAAAAAGGAATGAAATACCAACACCCACTATAACATGGATAAACCCTGAAAACATTATGCCATGGAAGAAGCCAGTCACAGAAAACCATGTACCATAAGACCCCATTGATGAGAGCTCCAGAATAAGCAAATCCAGGGGTTGAAAATAAATTAATGATTGCCAGCAGGGAAAGTGACTCTAAAATGGGATTTCTTTTGGGGTGATAAAAATGTTCTCAAATTAGACAGGGATATATAGGTTGCCAACGTTTGTGATTATGCTAAAAACCAATGAATTTTACACTTTAAATGGGTGAACTGCATGTTATATAAATTTTATCTCAATAAACTGTCATCAAAAAATGTGAGGTGGGTCTATAACGTAGTACATCCTTCCTCTACCAGGTCCCTATCTCTAAACCATTTCAACACAAAGTCCACAGGGACATCTACAGGCTTTAGTCCAGAGATGTGGGGTTGCATAGCTTCTCAGGAGCATGCTCTGGCAACTGTCTCTGAGTCATTCAAATGTTCTTGAGGATGGCAAATCTTTGTCCTTGAGAGGTGGCTTAGATTTTAAGACCATCCAAGTTTATGTAGAGACAAACAAACATGATGAATTGGGATAATCAGAATGGAAATTATCTTCTCTGAAAGTGTACCACAGATAAGATTGGTTTTCTTATGTGATTCAGAAACTGGCCAGAAGGGGATTCCAAAAAAATTGCCAAAATGCTTTGAGCACCGAGAGCAACATTTGAAGGACAATCCTGCAAGGGAACTGCCCCTCTGGATAGGCAAATTGCCCTGACCCTTTCTTTCCACTTCTACAAATGGGATCATCATTATGTCTACTCAAGGTTTCTGTGAAGAATGACTAAGAGAATATAACTTAGTCTTACTAAGAGAATGTAACTAAGAGAACGTAACTTCCTTAGTGCCAGCCTAACAGTAAAGGAAGGGAGGAAATTAGAACATTAGGGAAGGAGAAAACAAGTAAGGGAGGGAAGAGGCTGGCAGAAATGAAGGAAGATAAGAAGAAAGAAGAATAGGAGAGAAGAAAGGAATGGAGAGAAAATTGGTCCATTTATCCATTCAAAATATCACCTAGTACCTCCCTCATTTATATCAAAAAATACCAAAAAGTTAAGAAATATCCATTCTCATAGCCCAAACTGACAAGTAAACCATTAGTAGCAATACTCTACCATAAGAGTTACAACAGAAGCCACAACCAGGCAGCTAGAAACACAGAGAAGATAGGCCACATAAAGGAACATCCCAAACCAAGGGACCACACTGAGCTGTGTTTTACTTGAAGGGCAAATGAGAGTTATCCCTGTGAAGAAAAGAGAAGAGGAAGTATAAAAACTCAGAGGTAAAGACAGATCAGATCTATTAAGGAATTGCAAAATCAAAAATCTGTATAGGCCTTTCCCAATGCCATACGAGTTCTAAGCTCCTTTCATCCTTATAACCCCTGTGAGGTAGCCACACTTATGATCCCCACTTAATGCATGAGAAAATTAGGAAAGAGAGTAAATAACTTCCTCCAGGCCACCTACTCTTAACACCAAAACTAGACATGAAATATATGAGAAAGGTAACTTATAGGCCAAACTTAGACAATATTCACTTAGACAATGAATATTATTAACAAATAGAATCCAGAAGTATATAAAGAAGATATGATAATATAAAATGACTAAAATGGTTTCTTCTATAAATTAAAGGGTAGTTCAGCATTAGGAAAAGTATTCATGTAAATCACCAACCACATTAACAGTGTAAAAAAGAAAAATTATAATCAGCTCAAGATACAAAATCTCCATGTTTTTAAAAAATCTTAATAAACTAAAAATAAAAAAGATCTTTAACTAATAGAGTGTATCTATTGCAAACCGACAATAAATATCATTCTTAATGGCAAATGTTAGATGCATTCCCTTTAAAATGAGGCATAAAATTGTGCCACTTCTAATCCACATTCTTCTTGAGGCCTGAGTTAGAACAGTATGACCAGAAAATAAGCAGAAGGGATAATAATTGAAAAGAAGAAAAATTCTAACATTATCAATTGAAATATGAGGTTATCTACTTAGAGACTCCATAAGAATCTATAAATTATTATAAATAAGAAAATTATTTTCTTCTTAACAAGGCGCTAAAAAAATGCAGCCAAAGGTGAAGAATGGCACATTTAACAATGTTAAAATCAGGAATTTCTTTTCAACAAGATACCATATAGAGAGTGAAAAAAAGATACCACATATGAGAAATGATGTTTGCAATATATTAAAATTACAAAGGATTATTATCCAGAATATATGTAGAATTCCTACTAATAAGACGCCAACAGTTAATAGAAAAATACACAAATGAAATAAACAGTCATTTCATAGAAGAAATATGACTAGCCAATAAACATATGAAAAGATGTTCAACCTCATTAGTAATCAGAAAAAAATATAGGAAAACTACATTGAGAAAGCATTTTATACTCCACTCCTTCACCCAAACACATACACACACATACATATTTTAACAATTACTATAATAAACGCAGCAACAACAATATATCTAACAATAGCAAGTATTACCAAGGACATGGATCAAAAGGAACTCCTAACATCACTGCTAAGAGGGTAAACTGATGCAATCACTTAAAAAATGGTTATGTGTATATCCACACAGAAATTTCACTCTTCAGTATAGGCCTGAAGCAGTGAACAGCAAACTACGGCCTACACCTCATGTGGCCTGGTGCTTGTTTTTATAAATGAAGTTTTAATGGAATACAGCCATGCCCACTCATTTACATATTATCTAAGCAGAGTTGAGTACAGCAGTAGATACTATATGACTCATAAACTCTAAAATATCTACTATCAGGTACTTTACAGAAGAAGTTTGCAGACCCCTGCCCTAAAGAAATAATTTGCCCTTTAGCACAATAGACACACACAAGAACATTTAGTACAACCTATTCCTAATAGCAAAAACTAGAAATAATCCCTCAACAGGAAAACACACAAATACTCTTAAGTAATGGTATATATAAGTGATGAAATATGTATATTATACAAATTATAATATATACTCATACTATTACGCAAAAGAACAAATGGCAACCATATGCAACAAGAATTAATAGTAAAATAACACTGAATGAAAAAAAGTAAAAATAGAGAATATATGCAACATCATTCCACTTAGATAAGGTTCAAGGGCATGATTACCGTAACTCAACAGGAACTAGGGAGGAGGAATACACATATAATATCAACAGGATTGGTAATGCTTCCAGGTGGAGGGGGAAAGGAAGGAGGGTCTTGAATGTTTATGTTAGTATTATACTTCATAATTTACATACATGTTCTTTTGTACTTGTCTAACAGCACATAATAATCTCAGATGAGTCCATGGGAGGAGTACAGTACAGTGTATGTAACAGTTTAAAAACTCTGGAGCCAGCCTGTCTGGTTCCTATCCCAGTCCTGTCACTTTCTAGCTATGTCATTTTGAGCAAGTTTCTTAGCATCTCTGAGTCTCAGATTCCTCATTTGTGAAATAGGTTTGAAAGAACTACCTTATATCACTGAGTACACATAACTTGTTCCTTCAATGGCACGTGTGAGCTCAGAATGTGCTAGGCATCACTCCCCACGTATCAGCAGGGCCTGTGTCCACAAGCATCTTCCTGCACTCTGAGTGGCTGAGTTAAAGGCTAGAGCCAGAGCCCTCTGACACCCTAGCTCTGGGGTGGAAGCACGTTGAAGGCTCATTACAGGATCCAAACAGGCGGTGGCCCTGCACAGGGCAGAGGGTGGGAGAGGGTCTATGATCATGAGGATTGGATGGGAAATCTCTGTACAGTATTCCTCAAGTGACTTCACAAAGAGCAAGAGGCCAACTTCCTCATCAGCAGCACCTGACATCACCATCTTTCAGGTCAAAGGGAAAAAAGCGGCCTCAGTCTTTGCCTCTCTTCTCAATCTTTCTCATGTAGTGCACAATGACAGGGCAAGGAGGAAAGCACGGGTTTGAGGTAAACTGGCTGAGATTCTCTCAGTTCACACAGCTCAGTTTCTAGTCACCGTAAAATGTCATTCAAAGGATTCACTACTGCCTCCTCACGTATGCCCTCAGCAAAATGAGTCCCCAACTTCAAATACTGGTAACATTGGGACCAAAACACAAAGAGCAGTGGGCTTCTGAAACCAATCAGGCCACTGTGACAGTAAGCATCCCCATGGCTTTTACCAGATTGTTTTTCAATAGTGTTTCCCAAAGGATATTCCCTGGAACAGAATTCTGTGGGATGTGAATATGTGTTTTGTCAAGGGAGTCATGAAAAGAAAGGAAGTACATTACATGATCATGTAATCATGTATTCACTTTGTGCGCACTTGCATGCCTGCACACATAAACACACATATACACAGAGAATGACCTTCTCCATGACAGTTCCTAATTTTCATTATACCCCAAACCTAGCATATAATAGGTACTCAATAAACAAGTGAATGAACTATAGAAAGAAAAATGATAGGACCAGAATGGAAATTACCTCACTGAACAGTCAGCCCAGGGGAACAACGTGAGGGGAAACAGGTTTCCATTCCCCTTTGCTTAGCTGTAGTTAGGCTGGGGGAAGGGATAGAGAGAAGTGTCTTTGCCCTGTGATTACTTGTCCTGTCCTTTCCCTCAAAATTCAAATGCCTCATATCCACCAGCTCACTCATCTGACAATACGTCTCCAAAGCTGCCAACATTATGTCCACTTCACAAGAGGATAAATTGGTGTGCCTTCAGGGATTTAACTGCAATCACATCATTAACACATATGGGCCCAGGCCTGAAATGGAGGCTTCCTCCAGCCAATTCGAAAGTCTCCCCTGCTCTAAAAACACTATAGAACTTTATTTGCACAACTCCTATAAGCTCCCATATTCATTTAATTTTGAAAAAAAAAGAACAGTGAAAATATAAGAAACTAAGCTGTACTTGAGTTTGTATAAAACATACACTTTGCCTTAGCCGACATTTTAGAAGAGCAACTTCCAACAGCTACTGGAGTCACAATCTAATCCAGATTTCAGAATGTCTGAACACAAAAAGGTAACTAGAATGAAAATACAATTATGTACGTATGATGTGCATGGAACACACAATTATTTAAATAGGGACTAGCCAGATGTTTAGAATCTACTGTGTCTTATCCCCAAACATGGAAAATATGAGTTTCTGGCAGGTTTGAAAAAATTTGTGACCTTAAGCTCTTTTCCACACTATGAGGAAAAAACAAAAACGATAAAGTTTTGCACTGTAAAGCAGTTCAGCATTTCATTGCTATGAAAACTGTCTCTAAGCTATATAAAAATATGAATTGGCTTATACCCAAAAGTCTTGAAGTTCGTTTTTTTAAAAAAAAAAAATCCATATACTGCTTCTCAAGCAAGGGCTTACCATAACTCTTTCAAAGAAAACAGAATCTCTTTGCAGACAACTTGGCCTGCTTTCCTTCTCCTGTGACTTTATTTTCTTATTAATCATTTTCCAGTTTGTCTCTAATCAAATTTTAAGGGCAATTTCTCTGATTCAGTTTTCTGCAATCCCATGTACAGGATGAGCAACACTCTTCATGGTTTCAGCCTTCCTTGTGCCATGTCATGTGTGTTAAAAGACAAACAGCAGAGAGCTAAAAGCATGTCGCCCCAGTATGCCGATAAAAGGCATTAAAAAAATTAATATTTAGACATATGGTCCTAAGCTTTCTCCTTTGGGTAGAATACCCCAAGGAAAAGAACATATAGCCAAATAGAGAATATGAGTAAGTGATTTTTTAAAAACACTGGAACTATAGGTTCCTCACACAGATGCGCTGTCACTGACAAGTTCAGAACTCACTTTGGTAGATAATATGCGACACTTTGCCAAGATTCATAACACTAAGAAGAGGACACACTGGAAAGCCTCTGGCAGTAGCTTTTGTGAGCAAAGAGGAGTTCTGGCTCTCATTAGACCATACTCCAAGGTGGCATAGTATTGGAATATCGCACTAAACTTCGAGTTAAGGACTTAAGTTCTAATTCTAGCTTTATAACTATAATCTTGGGAAAATCATCAAACTTCTCTGGGATTCCAAGAATAGCAGTGAAGAGTTGGGTTTTGAATCCTAGATCTACCCATGACAGCCTATGATGCCTGGAACAAATTGCTTAAGTACGCTGAGCATCAAACTGTTCATCCACAAACAAGAAATAACAAGTATAACTAACTTCCAAGGTTCATACAGATACCAGGATGCTCATTAAGTAAGTGCACAAGCTCCCAGAAAGGATGAAACACAGGGCCAAACACATCATGAATGCTCAATTAATGTTTGCTGTTCTCCTCATTGTGAGACAGTGGTGGCTAGGGGGCCAGATTTAAAAGTTCTCTCCTTCCCGGGAAAAGAAATGGGAATAATGAACATACATTTTTGATCATCAAATAAATGCTATAGTGGGAAACAAAATGCTAAATATTTTGGCCTTTTTTTTTTTTTTTTTGCAGTTTTTGGCCAGGGCTGAGTTTGAACCCACCACCTCCGGCATATGGTGCCAGCGCCCTACTCCTTTGAGCCACAGGTGCCACCCTTGGCTTTTTTTTTAAATAAGAGAAAATAGGAAATAGTTTTTTAAGATCAATTGAAAGATGGATATAATCAATTTTTCATTAACTGGCCTATAAATAACTCTACAAAGAGCTCTCAGAAGTATCAAGAATTTCTGTCTTGAAGGTCAACGTTCTTTCCCTATTATTAGCCAGTAATCCATAACCAAGCTAAGGACAGCCGCATCTCCTACCATCAACACTTGCTCAACCTGATACAGATTTAAAAAACTAACATTTAAGATATATTGATACTTTAAAAATGTATTTAGGCTCGACGCCTGTGGCTCAAGCAGCTAAGGCGCCAGCCACGTACACCTGAGCTGGTGGGTTCAAATCCAGCCCAGGTCCACCAAACAACAATGACAACTACAACTAAAAATAATAGTTGGGCATTGTGTTGGGCGCCTGTAGTCCCAGCTACTTGGGAGGCAGAGGCAGAAGAATGGCTTGAGCCCAGGAGTTTGAGGTTGCTGTGAGCTGCGATGCCACAGCACTCTACCCAGGGCAACAGCTTGAGCCTCTGTCTCAAAAACAAACAAAAAAAAAGTGTCTAAGAAAACAACCCAAAACATAATCACAGAAACAATAGCTAAAATTGAAACTTTTCCAATATTAATAGTCACAGTTGCTAGAGGACAACGCTTTTATTGATGTTTTAAAATCTTTATCTCAGTATCTTTTTGTTACTTCTTCTTCACCACCCAACATATTCATTTAACAAAATTGCTAACCATCTTAAGTATTTTTAGAATAAGTAAGAGGTTACCATTTCAAATGGCTGGAGGGTAGGCATTGAACTACTAATTTTCCCTTACCTCTGAGCTACATGGGTTTCTTGGCCAAACTCTAGTCCTTGCTACTCAAAGCTTTACAAAGGAGAAATTCTCCCTAAGTACTCTCCTGCTTTGGTCTACTTTTTGAGTCGCTTTTACCCCTGAGAGGAGGGATGACAGACCTCTCTGCTACTCAAGTGAACTTGGGCCAGGATCATCAGCATCACCTAGGATCTGGCCAGAAAGGTGGAATATCAGGTCCCATCTTAGACGTGCTGGATCACAATTTGCATTTTTATAAGACTCACATGTAACGTGTAGGCACATGAAAATTTGAGAGTTGCCTCTCTAAACTTCAAACAAAAAAAAGGTTTCAGCTTTACTATTGCTTTAAGAAAAGACAATTTGGTAATAGAAAGGTGAGGAAGAAAAGCACTATGAACATCATGCTGTAGTACAGCCCTGAAGAACAGGCTGAAAAGTCAGTTTATATGATTAATAAAGTCTGAGTAAACTATGAGTGGTGACCCCAACACAGAACATTGCTAGATAAATAATCATTCATTCAACGATTACTGAACTATGCATTATTTGACAGACATGTACGAAGATTCCTTTTCATGTCAAAAAAGAAATCCTGCCAGGTTAAATTTTATATATATAAAATTGTATATATATATATAATTATTATATTTATACAATATATTTTTACATACTATTATATTTATATATTCCATATTTATATACATTATATTTATATATTATATAAAATTCATATATTACTCATATAATATATATTTATATATAAAAAAGTTTCAGCCTAATGTACTCAATATGAAACAAGTAGATGAACAACTATATGCCAACACAAGAGAAATACATATTTAAATTCAAGAAGGAGGAGCAGGGAGAGGGAGAAAGCTTGGTAAAAATATATATATTATATATTTGTGTATTTAATTATACACGGTCAGCTCTCCCTATCCACAGGTTACACATTCCCAGATTCAAGCAACTATGGACCAAAAATATTAGAGGAAAAATAATACAACAGTAAAAATAATATAAAGAAAAAATAGAGTATAACAATTATTTATATACCATTTACACTGCATTAGGTATTTTAAGTAATCTAGAGATGATTTAAAGTATATGGGAGGATATGAACAAGTTATATGCAAATATTATACCATTTTATATACGGGATTTGAGTCTGTACAGATTTTGGTATATGCAGGGGTCCTGGAACCAATCCCCCATGGATACTTAGGGATGACTATATACGCTATTTATCTATTTTTAAGACATACACAAATATCTGAATTTTAATTCTGTACTGTTCATATTTATTGTTATCATTATAAAAGATAATCTGAGAGGACCTTTTCAAAATGCCACTACTAGGCTTCACATTCGACCGTGTTATGCATTTCTCTTCTTAAACAGAATCTCCACATGTGTGTCTGTGCTCTTGGTAGAATTATAAGTGAATGAAAAAACCATGAAGAGTCATCTGTGATGAGTCTCCTTTTTCAAATTATAACTGGAACAATGTACAGGGAAAGTGGGAATGTACTAGTTCCTAAGTCACCTAATCACGCAAATTCTTTACATCTTTCCATTTATTATTAATGAACTAGAATCAAAGACCTGTATTTTTTTTTATTTATTTGTCTGGTATGAAAATAAGACACCTACCTACTACTATATCCATACAATGGCAATTTAGTATACATGTATATATATAAAAAGGGTGAGAGGAGGATAGAATGAGTGAATGAATTAATGAAAAAATATATATGTGATTGCAAAGCCTTTTTGGAAAGAAGTATAGAGGATCCTGAAAGAACAAAAAGTGGACCTTCCATGTGATCCTGCAATCCTGTAATACTAGGTATCCACCCAGAAGAAAAATTATTATTTTACCATAAGGACATTTGCACTCAAATGTTTATAGCGGCTCAATTCACAACCACCAAGATACAAAAACAACTCAAGTGCCCATCAACCCATGAAGGGATTAACAAACTGTGGTATAGGCTTGGCGCCTGTGGCTCAACGGGCTAAGGCGCCAGCCACGTACTCCTGAGCTGGCGGGTTCTAATCCAGCCCGGGCCCGCCAAACAACAATGATGGCTGCAACCAAAAAATGGCCAGGCGTTGTGGCGGACACCTGTAGTCCCAACTACTTGGGAGGCAGAGGCAGGAGACTCGCTTGAGCCCAGGAATTGGAGGTTGCTGTGAACTGTGATGCCACGGCACTCTATCCAGGGTGACAGCTTGAGGCTCTGTCTCAAAAACAAAAAACAAAAAAATAGTATTCCATGATATGTATACCATGGAATACTATTCAGCCGTAAAGAAAGATAGAAAGATGTGGAGAACATCCTCCTAAGTAAAGTATCACAAGAATGGAAAAGTAAGCTTCTGGGATGTGAATGTCAGGGCTTCAGGGAGCTGGATTGAAAAGAAAGAGTGGGGTGTTAGCCAAATAGAAGATGAGGGAGGAAAACCATCCTAGCTGAACTGCAGAAGCAATGAATGGCATGGAGGGACCAGTACATTCCCAGGGAATACAGATTCTGGGTGGACATTACAAAATTGGATTCCTACCCAACCCCTTCCGTTTTTCTTGGAAAACTTCATGTTAACTAGAGTACACAAAAAGCCTATTTACCACTGTGCAAATAATGGTTTGTTTGCACAGTACCTGATGTGAAAGGTGCTCGTCAGTGAGCCCTGTAGCCAAGGGCAAAAAACCAAATATTTAAAAAATACTTTTAAAAATATTACTTTGTAAGGATGTGAAAGAAGCAATTTGCTTACATATTTGAATATCCTTCTTATGCCCTATCATTACTCTAGAAAACTGACAGCAATTTTACTTTTTTCTTTTGAAAGAAAAGCTAGGTGAAAGGTGGTT
>CAUYON010124785.1:0-33151 GCA_963573935.1 Arctocebus calabarensis
TTCACCTTGCCCCTGGTGGAAGGGACTGTATTCATTTGTTTCCTGGCCAAGGAACCCATACACCTATATATACCCTGAGACTAAAGGCCTAAAGGAGGAGATGGGGAAAGACTGGGAGAGAAACGGAGAGAGCTTCTCTCCCCCCACTAGAATTTTCTCCCTCTAACAGATGCCTTAATGTTTTTCTGTATTCTTTTCTTTCTTTTCTGTGAATAAATTCTGTCTTACAAAAATTAAAAAAAAAAAAAAAAAAGAAATCCTCCTACTCGAAGAGAGGGAAGGAGTGAAGGGGTGGGGTCTTGGTGTGCGCCACACCTTTTGGAGGTCAAGACACAATTGTAAGAGGGTCTTTACCTAACAAATGCCATCAGTGTAACCCAGCTTCTTATACCCTCAATGAATCCCTGACAATAAATTTAAAAATAAATAAATAAAAGAAATCCTCCTACTGTATTTGGTCTTTGCAGAAGCTGGTCTCCACGTATGTTACTAGTTGTATACCCACTGGTTCTCTTACAAAAATCTAGAACTAGTTGTAGTTTTCAAATTGAGACCTTAAGTAAGTGTATATCTAATTCTTCTAATTCCAGTATCTTAGGTGGTACCTAGAATCAAGGGATTCCAGAAGCACCCAATAAATATTTGGCCAATGATTGTTTCATTAATTATGTAATCAGAAAACAATGAGGCAGAAAGCCTGATGATTTAGGACAGTCTCACTAAATGTGAAACAAACATTATTTTTTCCTAAAAGTCTTTTTAGCTCTTACACTGTCACATACCCTTTGATGTCAGTTGTTTTTATCTCTAGACAGATCCCCAAAGTTGCTGATTTCATTACAAGTAAATATTTTCGTTGGGTAGTGAAAAGTTGTGTGGTTATATCCTCTTCAGTACAGCTCTTCATGCATATCTTCAAATTCAGGGTTGAAAAAACTCTTAAAAGAAAGAAAACTAAGCTCCTACAACATTGAATTTTGCTTTTCCTAAATACTGTCTGCTACAGATGAGATCTCGCTTAAGTCCCTAAGGCACACCACTGAGAGCTGAAAAAAAAATTTTTTTTTTCGTGTAGTGTGTTCTTCTTGATAACTAAAATAGTCTTATTTTCTCCTCTCTATAAAATACAATTGAAAGAGTCCTGGAAGAGGAGCCACAAAACATCAGTTCCTTATGTCTACCCAACATTCTCTGCATCATTTATCTTTGTAAATCTCAGTTCACTCATTTGATCTACATATTCAAATGAGTGACTATATCAGGTGAGTTGTACAATCTTACATAGCTTTTTGAAGCTGGAAGGGACTGTATCCATTTATTTAGCACTCATTCATCTGACCTCCCCCCCCCACCCCGCAGAATGAAAATAACCTTCATTTGTTACCAAGTTCTGGTTAAATGTAACTACAAAGGACCCACGTGACTCTATATGCCCCTAGACAAAGAACCCAGGCAGCGAAAAGATTTTCTTCAACTTGAGTGTTTCCCTCTGCCAGAAGCTCTGGTGCTTTGTCTGTAAAATAAAGCCTGTCCAACCACTGATCTGTGGTCCACAGATTCATTCCTTGAATCCCTAAGACCAAGAACCTACTGAAGAAGAAATGTTGTTAACAGTTTGATATTATTATTTATAGAGGCAGGAAACTCTAAAGGTAAATATCAACAGACTATAGACCACCAGTGAGCACATAAAATTCCTACTTTGCCTCTGAGAAAGCAAATCTCTCTTTTTTTTTTTTTTTGTAGTTTTTGGCCAGGGCTGGGTTTATAAACCCACCACCTCCAGTATATGGGGCCGACACCCTACTCCTTGAGCCACAGGCACCACCTGCAAATCTCTTTTTGTAATGACTTGGTAGCACCTGACCTTTTACAGAGGGAGTTAGAGACTGATGGAGAGTTGAAGCTGACTTTATCCAAAAGAACAGTCGGTTTCCTAGTAGGAAAAGAAAACATTATTTAATCATAATTCAGGAGCATTTTGAGCAACTGTTTGACTGTTTAACCATAACATTACTGATTAAAACAAATGATTTACTGATAATCTTCATATCTGTCAGAACAGAGCAACAGGGTAAAACAGTCCTGAAAGATATCCTAGTTTATATAATTAAATATACTTGATGCACTAAAATAAATGAGGCAATAAAAATAATTGATGTATTTAGGTATAAACTACCACAACATCCTACTCCCACCCCTTATTGTCCAAACGGAGCACTTTCACCAGTAATTACATACCCATCTTTTCCTCTGTGCATCTAAGATCAAAGATTCCATGTTCAATTTCCTCCTTAAGGCTAATCCCTCTACATGTAAACCCAACATTGTGCCTTTTTATATCCTGATTAATCTTTATTCTCCCTTTCTTTCTGTATCTCTGTATCTTCAACATCTTCCTCTCCATGGGGCAGGGAAGCCTACAGACACCCACCTCCGTTATCGCAAAGCAAAGTAAAATAACGATCCTCACTCGACTCTTCATCTTGTCCTATATCTCTCCTGCCCTTCACAACTCACTGTCTTAAATGGACAGGAGGGGGAAGTATAATAGTCTATGTCTTCTGTCTTTCCTACTACTAAATAATAAATTGTCAAAAACATCGAAACTTTAAATAATAAATCTTTCTGCCTTCCATTCTACGCTTTAAACATTAAAGTATTTGTACTTTTCTACAAAGCAATGTTAATTAGTACTTCTCAGAGTTTCTTCATGTATTTTTTTCTTATCTAGACGCTATCCTCTTATTCCTCCCCCTTGTCACATTTCTATGGGTTACTGCACATCTACATTTATGTTTTGGGTCTGTCTCCTGCAGGAAACTAATCCCTGCTCCCATAAGTAGGGTGGCTGCTCCTCCTATACTATTTTTTTTCATTATACTTAGTACACTGCATTATAGGTATTTATTAATATATCTATTCCTGTCAATATACGTTCCTTAAATACAGACAGTGCGTTAATTATATGTGTGTCTTTATAGCTTGCCTACAATCACAATATGTAAAATAGGTAAGATACAAAAGTAATTTTTGGTCTCATTTAGTAGCCAATTATGGTGCTTTGATGTAGGTATTTTAGTAAAGCTTAGAGAAGAAAACACTAAATGCAGCTAACCAACACATAAAAGTTAGTTCAGTGTTTTTAAGTTTGCTGCTACACATACGAAAACTGAGCAAGATTGAGCAATGTCATCAGGCAACAATATGAGAGTTAACAGAGAGAAACCACCTGATCTTGAAACATCAAGATAAGAGAGGCCTTAAAAGAAGGCTTTCTCTTGAACTATTAGTCACAAATATTTATTTAGAACCTACTATATGTATAGCCCTAGATTTGCATCTAACTTTCTGGTTTTGAGAGATGATTATTTTACTTTCAGGAAGCGTATGATAGCACTAAAAGATCAGTTTATAATGAAAAAGACTCACACAATGGAAAATAAATAAAAGGATCTATTAAGTGCTAAATATGTTCTAGAATGAGAAAGTGCTGTAGTCTAGAGAAAAGATGCCTGGGATATGCAAAAATGTTTCAAAGAGGATGCACATCAGACTCAATCAGTGACTTCAAGTATTGAAATGTGAAAGAGCAGATGGAATACAGGTAAGGGAATTAGCAGAGTTAGAGTAAGGCAGAGGAATGCCTCTGTCCAGGTGTGCCCTCCACTGAGACCTGCCCCGACTTCCCTGTCCAGCCCTCCACCTCTCAAAGGCTGCGGCAGGGAAGTCCTAGCATTCCCCCAGTATTCTTTGTTCATCCCCACCACAGCACTGAGCACAAAGTCTTACCCTTGTTTTATTTGTCTCATCCCCACTGGATAATTAACTCTTAGGATCAAGGACTAAATATTTGTTGCTGTACAAACCAGTAATGTGTCTGATAAACAGTAGGTATACATGTTTACCAAATTATTAATAAATGAAAGTAATTACTTCACAGGTTGCTTTGAGGGCATACGTTCCTCTGTAGAGAAAAGCAAATAGAAATCACCACAATTTGTGATCAGTGTCATTTTGTTTCATTAAAAGTGAAATTTTTCAGAATTATCCAAAGTAAATTCTAATGTCACTGATTGCTTTAATAATGGCTTTTGAGGATAGAACGGGATTTACATTATTCAAAGTATAAATTTATTGTCAAGTGCTTTGAGATGACAAAGAACATCTCATTTCTTGAAGAGTACATTAAGCTAGAACCTGACTGTTTTCTTCCACTGGAATCTCTGATTTAAACAGATGTGAATATTTGTGGGTAAGTTATTATTTTTTTATTTCATCATACTTTTAATTTGAATGTTTCATGCACTCAAATTAAACAAACACACTTCTTGTAAAGACATAAAAAAAAAGGCTTATTTCAGTGTACGATGCCTACAAGTGAAATTCTAGCAGGACTTGGGAAGACAAATATTTACAAGGTTTCGCTTGGTATTAGTGAAAGAGAGAAATGGGAGGAGGGAGGAGGCACAAATATGGAGTCTTGCTTTCCCCCAGGAGGAAAGGCAAACATGTTCCCAGAAAAGTCTTGTGGGTAAGAAATACCAATTAAAAAATCAAATCTAAGTCTCACATTAAACACGTACATATCACCCAACAATCATTATTGTGAAGAAAAATAAGAAATCAAGAAGAGGTATAAAAATAAGGAATTAAGAACAAATGTAACAATTCTTCAGCATAAGCAACGAATAAGCATTGAATAATAATAATTCTCCTTCTTTTTCTTCTCCTCCTCCACTTCTTCATCCTTCTGTCCCTTCTCTTTCTTCTTCTCTTTCTCCTTCCTCTATTCTTACTTCTTCTCCTTATTCTAGACAAGCTAGTAATTGAGTACATTCAAAAATTGGGGGGGAAAATAAGCACTGAAAAGAAAAATCTATCAGCTACGAGCGACAGAAGGCATTCTGCTGTACTCTGACACCTCATCCCACCAAAAACCTTTAGAGATCATAGAGTCTATGGTTGTAAGAGTGTAATACAACACACAATATATTTATGCATTTTCTCTCTAATTGGAAATTCAAAGTTCATCTGAAATCTACAAAATTGATAGCATATTATCTTGAATATTTTTTCACAATCATCTCCTTTGACTACAGTGTATATAAACTTCGTTGTAGAGCCATTCACTGAAAAAAACAAATCATTTGATGATTTTTGTTCCTCAAATAAAGGGTTATTAAAGAAATAACTATAAACCTGTATCAAAACTTCAAATCCTACTTTTAAAATATAAAAATATATTACCCGTGGAGATTAGGTGTGATGCCTCCATCTACCAGAATGTACACATGAGACTTCCACAGTAATACAGCACACACAACCTGAGTAAAATAACTTCACATAAATACGTACTCTACAGTCATAGGCTTTCAGAGCAGACTGGATAATAGCCCTGGATAACAGATCATAGCTTTTACAACAGAAGAAACTGAGGCCCAGGGAATTTAGTCACTTCCACAAAATCACCAAGTTCGTCCATGATAGAGCTGCAATTAAAGCTCAGATTTCCTGTGTCTTGTTCCAGTTTTAATTTAGAAGCTTTTCTTTAAAATTATTTCAACAATTCATTCATGAACAAAAGCAACAGTCTATTTAGTTGAGGCCCTCATCTCTCTAACTGCATGTTTCTCTCTGTACAAGTAGAGAGTCTTAAAATACACCAGAAAGTAGACAGGTCTGAAGGAGGATGGAACCTTTTTCTAAACATTTGGCTCAGATTGCTGTGGATATTTGTCACCAGTTTAAACTTCTAGCTTCAAGTCACCTTGTGACCCAGGGAAAGGAATATCATGCTACAAACAAGCTTTTAGAGATTCTCTTTGATTTTGAGACAGGCATCCTGATGAGAAATGAATAAAAAAAAGTATTAATAACAGTGATTCAGCCTTTTGCCAGGAAGCTACATCTGTGCTTGTAGAAAGACTATGGTCCAATTACACTTGAAAAATCACATTTTGTTTTAACATCTGTTCTGTTTATCCTCAAGTCAAAGCCTCCATTCTTATTTTTTCCTCGTTAATTCCTATTTGGGGGCTTTGGGAGGTATTCTAAATAGTTATATTAAGCAAGCTATTTCACTTTCCAAAATTCAAGAATTTTAAATTCTGAAAATTTACTGAAAATAATAATTTTATTTTGCACTTAGGTAACTGTTTAAAAGCACGCTAAAATAGTAACACTGCAGGGCTTTACATCTGCAAAGAATTTCCACAGGTTTTATGAACTCCTTTTTTTAGAACCTGTAAAGCAGAAAAATATAAAGTATTACTCTTGCTTTCTAAATGCGAGAATAAGCCTGTAACATATTATATTTGTAAGGAATTTAAAAGGAAAGGGTCAGGCCTTTATTCCAGCCTTCTGACTCAGGGACAGTGCAAGCTGGACTCTGTTGCCCTGTTGACTTAGTACAAGTTGAGTGAGCAGGCACAGCTGCTTTCTCTTCATTGACTGCTCAGGCAAGGTGCATGCCATCCCTCACACAAGCACTGCCCCAGGGCTCACATAAGTCTATCATGACATCAGTAAAATAGCAGGAGAGTGAGCAGATGTTTCATGGACTGAGTACAGTTCCACTCTTCTCAAACAACTTCACCTGAGCCAAATGTGTAAACAATTGTCAACATCTTTATATCAGAAAAAAAGAATTAAATTAAATGAGTATATGTACCACCAATTTTTTGAAATACATTCTAATACCAAAGTTTTATGTTCTACATTGTTTTGGTTTGCTTTCCCTGACTTGATTTTTAAATAATCAAGAGCTGTGCACAGACTTGGCCCAAGATAAAAAAAAATAAGATAAATAAAAATGTATTCTTGTCATGTAGTCTATCAATTACACTTTTCCTTATTCTCTCCCTCCCCAAGTTTGCCCCAGGTCCCTATAGGATTCACTCTTCCTATCAGACCTAGCAACCAAGAATGGTATGATAAAAATTATTTCAGTTATGGGAAGACACAATCTGTAATGAACTAGTCTGGGAATCCATCTGAACAATATTAATAATATTCACATTTCTTCAGTGCCCATAAAGTGCTAAGCATTTTAATGCGGCCTCTCAATATACAGATGACAAAACTGCATCTCAAAAATCAGTAAACCGCTCAAGGTCACAATTTAACAAGGGGCAAAATCAGAATTCGAAAATGTGACTCCAAAGACTTTTCCTTATTGAAAGTAAATGGAAAAGAAGTTCTAAATGTCAAAATTGCTAACTTCAAAAAGCTCTAGATATAAAAAATGATGGTGGCTTGAAATCCCAGGGAAATTCCCAGAATCAAAAATATCTCACTTGTGTCAATGTCCTAACGTTTCTGCCTGTAGGCATGATTAGTAGTATTTACACTGTTACCACAAAAGAACTGATATAGAGGCTGGGTGCCATGCTCAACCTTATAATCCTAGTACTTTGGGAGGCCAAGATGGGAAGATGGCTTAAAGCTAGGAGATCAAGACCAGCCTCTCTATACAAAAATAAAAATTGTCTATGTGTGGTGGTGCACACCGATAGTCCCAGGTTCTTGGGAGGCTAAGGCAAGAAGATCACTCAAGCCCAGGAGTTTGAGGTCCTTGTGAACTGTATATTACACGTAGTATTGTGATAGTTTATTCTAAATTGACTATGTTTTGGGTAAAACATTAGAAGATTCAAAGGAAAAAATCAAGAGATGTCACATACTTCCCCTAATGTTTTGAAATTATCTATAAATCCCACAAGACATCATATGGCTACGGTCATATCAAACTGGCCCTGAGCCTTCCTTTTCAGTGTATCTCTGTGAGACTATCTGAGAAAACCACCAATTGGCATTGCTTGCATACTTTCAGAAAACCCTTCTTCCCACACACTTCATGGTTTCCACACCCTCTCTGCTGTCTTCCACATCCTGCTCAGTGCACAGAGGCATAAGATTCTACTCGAGTTAGACTCGAAACTCACTATTGAAGATTTTTAGAAAGACAAGTTTTTGTTCTTAAACCATCTGAGGCAAGAAAGAGAGGATGTGCCAGCAGGGAAGTATCCCCTCTGAAATGGTTCTAGGGAACCTCTCATTTTGGAAAGCACATCTCTTAAATTCAGTCGGCCATGTTCAGTCGCTTTGAGCAGATATAATGTGGCAATTTCAGGGCTCTACCCTGAAGAAACTCAAAAGTCCTCTTCAGAAACAGTGGGAATCTGGTGGGAAAGTTCTGTTTGATCACATCAGGCAAGGTTCTGTTTCTTTCAGAACGGACGTGATGCTGATGTTTTGACTATGGAACCTTCTGTGGACAGGGTGTCTATGACAGCTGAATTTTATCCACAGACATAGCGTGAGCCACAGAGTCCAGCTGGGACATTGGGGCTTTAATCCAGAGCCAGTATGTCAGTTGATTCTCATGGCCCACGAATATGGAGAAAAAAATCTTAAAATGTAAATTACCATAACTGAGCTTGTACTACAAGGGAATCACAGTATTACACCTGTGTGCAGGACAGTAATTACAGAGAGTATGTGGAGTGTGTTAGTTTCCTAAGGTATAGGAAAGAAGAGGATGCCAAATGGATAAATTTTTATAAGAAGTCATGTTAGGAGGAAAAGTTTGTAATTTGAAAAAAACCTTTGGGAAAGTGACATCCAGATAGAGCACCAATGTGACACCTTAGAAGGCAAGGATGGCCTCAGAATCCTTGATACCTTTCCTTTAAAATGGAAAGGAAGTTGAAATCATATTTCTCTAATCATATTTCTTTTAAATATATTAAAATAAGTCATGTATTTCACATTTTTTTTCTTATAACTGGACCTGCTCTTGCTCTAAGGACATTGCCAACATTTCACCCAGGGAAGCCTAATAACATGGGAAGCTCTGCTGAATTGTATGTTTAATAAGTTTATTAACATACCTATTTATATATTGAACATACTAAAATATCATAAAACCTACTAATTTGGTTTTATTTTGTCATCCTCCATATACACAAACACAAACACCCACTGTGAACTTGGAGTGTATTCATAGATGTATCTCTACAGGACTAATTCTGTTTCAATTTAGTCCCATCTTTTACATCAATATCATCCCCAACTCCTATTTTTAAAAACAAATCAAAGAGATTCTGAGTATATAATTAAATCTCCCTGGAATAATGAGACCTCCATTGCTCCAGGGATCTATGAGTTAGTTCTAAGCAAAATTAAGTTCAGTTATACTATGCTTAAGGCAGAAGAATAAGGACCATGGGGGGGCAAAAAAAAAAAAAAAAGAATGCTTAATCTAATCAACAGAGGTCAAGCATTAAAGCAAAATAGAAAACAATCGGGGAAAAAAGAGTAAATATCTATAAAGATGTAACACTACAGTACCTTAAGTCTTGAACACAACCTTTCTGATAGGATTTTCAGCTAAACCTCATTCAGTAGCCTCAAGTCCAGTACGAACTCAGCTACTCATATTACAAAAATTTCATGTAATAATGTCTCATTTGCCTTGGAATTGTGTGTGTCCTGTGCCCTCTCAAAGAAAATGGAAACCTCAGAGGTTTTGTGTTTGTAGCCAAAGATTAGAAAACTAGAAACTTCCCCACAGTGCCTCTTCCAATGGTAGCCAGTTAATCTCCCTGTCCACCACTTCACCCCATGAGAGATTCTAGCTAGAATTTTATCAATAATATGAGAAATATGAGGCTCTGAATTGACTTATAAGTTTCCATTTCTTTAATAAAAAGCTCTGGAAATAATGAGAAAGTATCGGTTCAAAAAAGATTTTCAAACTTAGCATAAATGAATCTGATAGGTTCTTCTGCCTCAGGAGAAAATAAGCACATAATTGCTATGTAAACTAGATGAAAACATTAAATCATTAAATTTTTAAATAAATTGTATTAGCATGGAGTCATCCATATTTTCAGAATTCCATAATGAAAAATCTAAAGGTGAATGAAGATCACAGAACAACCATATTGAATATCAAATATTTTAGTAAAGAATTTTATAGCCACAAATATCTGGAAAACTCTACCTGCACCTCTCCTTCCAAGTTAAGTGTATCAATGTTTTTTAAAGTTTAAAAACCTAAGAAGAAAGAGAAGTGCAGCAAAATAAGAAAAACGTGAGTATGAATAACATTCCTAATATCCCATACTAGTTTCTGCTTTCTGGAGTAAATTTCACAAGAACACCCGGGAGTGAAGGAAGTGAGGTAAGTTAACGGCTTTTGGAAAATGAAGACACTCACTGCCCAGTCGGGGAAAAGATGGTCACCTCCCACTACTGTATCCAAATAGTCCTAGAAGCTGCCTTGTAAATCCTTGTGCAGTGAAGCAATTCCTGTCATTCCAAAGGCAACCCAGCGAAACACAGAGTGGAAAATAAGATTCTAATTTTCAATAGAGACTTTTATGACTATCATATTTTCAGAAAATAAATTCTGAAGCACACAGGGCCAGCAGACAGGCATGAGGTGGCTCTGGGGCATGGAGTGGCCTATACTTGGCCTATCGGTCACTTCTATGATGACAGAAATGCGGGAGTGAAGCAGGAAAGGGCCCTGATCCTTCAAATCATGGAGCCTTCAGAAAGTCTCCAGTGGAAGAGGCTTTTGTTTATACTTTCTTTTTTGTTTTTCAGTAGTAAACCTACAAAAGGAGACAATATAAACAGCCCTTTTATTTGAACAGCAAAATTTTTTTATTTTTGAGACAGAGCCTCAAGCTATCGCCCTGGGTGGAGTGCCCCGGCATCACAGCTCACAGCAACCTCTAATTCTTGGGCTCAAGTGAGTCTCCTGCCTCTGCCTCCCAAGTAGCTGGGAATACAGGTACCACGCAACGCCCGGCCATTTTTTGGTTGCAGCCATCAATGCTGTTTGGTGGGCCCAGGCTGGATTCGAACCTGCCAGCTCAGGTTTACACGCCTGGCTCCGTACCCGGTTGAACCACAGGCACCGAGCCAGAACAGCAAAATTTTTAAATAAGGCTTACACCCATCTTTTAAAGAGCTCGTTAAAATACACACACACACGAAATTGCTATATTGCTAAAATTATCACAGTAGAAAAGTAGATAAAACTTCCATTTTAAGTTTTATACCAGACTTAATTTCTCTGAGACCAAAGGTTGTTTTTTTTCTTTAATTTCTCCATAACAACTAACATTTTGGCTCTCATAACCACCCAATAGGCATTTATTAGTAGTAGTAGTACGAAATAGCAATGTAATAACAATGCCACCTACTATTTAATAAGCTTTTCCTATTTGCTGGGAGTCATGTGACCAGGTACATGGTTTATATACCTGATAGTATTCATAACAATAATTTGAGGTAAATATTAATATTCTAATATTATAGATGAAAAACTAAGACTCAGGGAAATGAAAATTTCTCAAGAATACACAAATATAATTTGCACAACTTGAATCTGAATTCAATTCACTCACTTGTTGAAAGATTTTTGTTTACATTTTCCCAAACAGTATTCAATTCATATATACACATGGATGTAGCCAATATATAAAATGAATTTATGGTATGATCCCTCTCTCCCAAGAAACTTAGCACTGGTTAACACCAAAACATCTGAAGTACTCAAGGAAGATACATTGAAAGGAAAGATGATATTTATTGTTGATAAGAATCTCCTAACTTCTTAGCAGATATAAGAATTGAAATAGAAGTTGAAGGAAAATGCCAATAGGCAGAGAGAGGTAAAAGAAGAGGCCTTAAAGTACATAAATCACACAAATCAGATGTGGAAACAGTATTTAGATCTGACCTGAGAAAGAACGCCTCATGGTATGCAGCAATCAGTAACATCAAGTAACATCCATAGGAATAATCGTAGCTGTCTGGACAGAATGTAGAAGATCACAAGTGGTCTTACAAGCCATTTGGATTATTTTGGCATTGCTGGCTTAATAAAAAGACCCACAGAGAGTTTAGGTCAATATAACGTGCTAAAAATCAAGTCAAAATAAATTGTTCAACCAGAGAATGACATAGGACATGAATTCATGAGAAGAACACTTCTCCATGTGATATAGTTCGTGCCTGAGTGAGGCAGTGAGCGTGGTGAGACAGCGAGAAGCCTTGTTATCAACAAATGAGGGAATGAGAGTGCTGAGTGGAACGTGGACGGTAGAACAGCAGAGATGTTAAAGGGGGAAAGTAAGTGTGTGTGTGTGTGTGTGTGTGTTAGGGGGTGGGAGATACAAGCTATTCCTTACTTTTAGGGAAACAATGGCAGTTAATGTGCCTAAAATTCTATAAATGGGCTAGATCTGGCAGGGTCTTACATGTCATGCTGAGACGCTTGAGCCTTACTCTGTCTTCAAGTTATGGGAGCCAATGGAAGGTTTTAAGGAAAGCATAATAAAAACATGATTAGTTTTTCATTTTATATCACACTGGCAATAAAGAGGATCTGTTTGTGTGTGGACGGCAAGTGAACACCCAGGAGGCCAGGGGAAGAAGGCAGATGCCACTGCCGCCGTCCAGGGATAGATGGTGGGAGCCTGAACTGGGGCATTTGTAGCACAGATGGAGAAAAGATACATTAGGGAAATATTTAGCAGGCAAAATGATAGGGCTTAGTGACATTGGACTTTTGCTGATTGAACGACCAATTGAATGATCAGGTAGGATGCTACTGCCATTAACTGACACAGAAGGACTGGACTATATAAGAAAAATAACTCAGTCTGAAGGCAAGATAATGAGTGGAGTTTTGGGGGGACTGAACTTGAAGTAGTTCTGGGCCACCCAGGGGTCTATGGATATACACCTCTTCAGTTCTTATTAAAGGTATGGGTTGGAGAGAGAGATCTGAGAATTACCAGCATTTTTTTGTTATGCAAAACACCTATTCCTAGATGGTCTAAGAAGAGATTATCCAGAGATAATCAGTGAAGGCAATCTTCTGAGAACAGAGTGAAGGGAGAAAAGAGCAGGGAGGTAAAGGAAGAACCTTCAGAGAGCAGAATTTCAGGAAAGCTACAGTGGTCGATGATATAAAATAAAGGAAAAAAAAACAAAGAGATGAAACATTGCCCATTTTAATCCTCCTCTTTCTAAACCGGCTTAAGTGAAATGTGGGGAGGCCAAGTGAGGGATTGGGAGGCAGAGACAAAAAACTATACTGCTCCTTTAAAGCAGCTGGGCTAAGAATAAAGATAGAGTGGGAGCGAGACACAGGCCCTGGGAGAAACTTGGAACTTGTTTACAGGCTAAGGAAAAAGAGCAGACAAAAACGAAATGATTCAAATTATAGAAAAGAGTGCGATTAATGGAACAAGTTCCCCCAAGGAGATGGAGAACAAATAAAAGCAGAAGCATAAATGCAGTACTTCAAAAATCTGGTGAAGGTAAAAAATATTCCAGCAGGGCTTGCATCTGTGATGACTGAAATAGATTTTACTATATTACTTCCTGGGTCTCATTTGAGAACTCTAAAATTGCCTTGAGGAAAATTTCCCAGTAATCGTCCTAGAGTCCCATAAAACCAGAGGAGTGTATTTCCCAAGTATTTCAGATGAGGACTCAAAGGCTAAGTGAGGTTAAAGGACTTTCTGCAGGTGGAGAAACTGCCAAATGCAGCAAAGAGCAGGACCCAAGTGTCCTGTCACATGAAGGCTGGGCCACGGCTTATACTTGGTCTGCTCTGTGGACTGCAACAAGGCCTTGGTGATTACGTTGCAAGCAATGTTTCAACCAAGAATATATAAAACTGAATTCTGAATTTATAATTCTGGCTAAACAGACACCCCCCCCCAAAAAAAGAGGTAAAAAATATAATAACCATTACCCATGAGGCTGTCTCTCCTCTTTCACAGATCTAAATGTAGAAAAAAATAGCATGTAAACATTTTTTGAGTTTGAACATTGCACCAGAAGACTATAGAGATGAAGTTCCACTGACTTACTGATGTTAATTTATTAATAGTATTAACATTACATCTTTCTTTCTATAGGGCAACATTTGTAATTTCCCTGATATTCTGTTTTTTAGATATTATGTTCTGTATAAGATGGAACCATCCGGATTTCTTTTGAAGGGTTTAGTTTTAAAGATACCAATAAAATGAAACCAAAAGCCTAAGGCTGCCAATATGGTCATATTTTTAACACTAAATTATTTTTTAGGATAGGCTGGTCCCCCATGCAAATACCAAGAGTAGATAGTTAAATACTGAATATGACAACTCATATTCAAAATTTATATAATTTGCATGTGAAATTATATGGAAATAAATTCAAAGGAAAACTAAATTATCAGTATCTTCCTAATAATATCATTCTGACTCAAAACTTTTTTTCAAGTGGTTATTTTTACTATAGTTACAAGAAAATTTCAAAGACCTCATACTTAATCAATTGATAACATCTCGCGTAATATCTCTAATGAAACTTCTACTTCCATGGGTATTAATTATAGAAAATGCCACATCAAAGACGACCATGTTATTTAAATCTAAGATTTCTCTTATATGAATTTGTGCAACTTGCCCAACTTTATGTGCCAGATGAATTAATAATTAACAGTTCTCGTCTTTTCCTCCTATATTTACTGCCTCGCTCATATGTAAATAAAAGATTTTCAATGTTGTGATCTCAGAGGAAAACCATCAGATCAAAAAGTTCAAACATTTTATGAATGCTGTGTAAGGCCAGGTGATAATATAAGAACTTATAGCATGATTCAACCTGAAGTAAACCATATGATTAAAATGCAAATTCATTCTATGGCCATAAATTAACATGATTCCAATGTTCTAAGTACCAACTTCTCAAACAAAGTTCCCCATTTCTGCTTTGATTCACATCTTCCATTAGGAGCGCAAATGATTAACACATTGAATTTCAGCCCTGTGGTGACAGTACCAAAGTATGAGGAGGAGAAATAAGAGAGAAGAATAATTAAAAATAAACAACATATATTCACCTGGAAATACATTTGAACAACATGTGTCTTTGGCCCACCATGAGGGCAATCTAGGCTTTGAGCTATTTTTCATGTCTGATCAATAAACTTTAATTAGGCAACTTTATAAGTTAAATGAATAACTGGAATAACAAGTTATTACTGAAAGTCACGATGTATAACCTTGGAACATAAAAGCCAATTAGTCTACATCAAGATCAAAACATTGGTAGTCAAAGACTTAATACATTGGCTTACCAATGTAAATAAGAGTCACTGGAAGAGCTTTGAAAATACACAGATTCTCAGACCCATCCAAACCCACTAAATCATGGAACTTGGAAAGGAGAAGGGTATATAGAATCTATATTAGCAGCGAGATCCCTTGTGTAGTCATCTTTACACTAATCTGTGGATTGCTTACCAACTACCCTACAGAGTCTTGGTCAAAGAATACAATGTGTTAGCCAGTGAAAAGAATTCACTAAATCTATCAATCTACCAATCTAATATAAGTAGAGAGAGATATACTCTTCAAACTAATGCATTAGTTTAGTTTAGATAAAAGGTATAGGTACTTCCAAATTTATGTGAAGAGAATTAGATTAAGACGTAAATAAAATGCCGTATATTGCCCTCCAGTGTCCTTGGCTTTGTAGCCTACTCAGAAGTGAATAACCAGTGTAGATCTGACACGCAGCTTTGTTCTATTCATTGAAAGTGTAAGATATAGTTTACTAAAAGT
Source organism: Arctocebus calabarensis (assembly GCA_963573935.1). Classification (NCBI taxonomy): domain Eukaryota; kingdom Metazoa; phylum Chordata; class Mammalia; order Primates; family Lorisidae; genus Arctocebus; species Arctocebus calabarensis. The sequence continues at coordinate 15,651 of CAUYON010124785.1, forward strand.
AGTTGACATGCATGCTCACTTTGGTAGGGACTGTAGTTGTCTGTTAGTAGCTATTTTTATTTATCTCCTTCATAGAAAAACTATGTCTAGTAGAGTACATTGCCAATGCCATCCAGATAAAGTTACATTTCCTAGTTGTCCTCACAGCTCTATATAAATGTATGACTAAATTCTGACCAAGTAGAAATAAGATGAAATATTATGAAGTCTTAGAAGTTAGAAGTCTTCATAAGGGCAGAAATAGCTCACAGCCTTTGTCGCCCATCCTCTACCCATGTGCCTAGAAAGTACATGCAATGGCTGGTGCTTCAGCAGCCATTTAAAGCCATAAAAATCAAAAATCATACCCCAGGGATAAAGGAGTAGAGATCTAGTCTCTGATGACATTGTGGAGCCAATATGCTAGCCTTTTACTGCCTACTTAAAAGCTTCCTTTACATCAGGGGTTAAAAAGCCCTTTAAATTTGTTTATGTTTATTTCTTTGTTTATTTAAACTACTGCATTCTGCTATATGCAGTTGGACCTAAACACAAACACCCACTAAAGAGAAAAGTCTGCATATCCTATATGATTTAAAGTATCTATTTCAATAGTAACGAGTTTCATACTATTTGAGTAAACAAATATCTTAAGGCATGTACTCATAGTCTGTACCTCCTTTAAAATGATTCCATTCAAATCCTGCTGAATGTTAAGAATACGCTTCTTCATATTTGTACTTGAACAGTGAGAAAAATGACAGATATAATGTCGTAAAAATGTAAGAGATCATGACATCGAAAGAACTGTGAGCACTTCATCCCTTAGTAATCAAAAGTTGGCTTGGGTCCAGGACATCAGTGTAAAGTTGAAACAGGAGGGCTGCAAATTTATAGTCTATCAGCCACATTTGGCACCCAGATACATTTTAATTGGCTTATGCAGTAACTCTCAAAACATTAATTTTGAATATCATAAAGTGGGTATGCATCTTCAGTTCCCCACAGGCTCCTCATCCTCTGTTGATGTGGAAACACTCACTTTACTTGTTTATGTCACCTGCCTGGCCTCTGAAAACAGTGAAGTGTAGTTTCTAGAAATAAATCGTACATTTCTGCCCTTTATCTTCTGTCCATTGCTCATCTGGTGATTCATACCAAAAGTTATTTTGTAAAATTAAGTATGCCTAGTTCTAATAACAGGAATGTATGTAGTTCAGTAGATGTGAGAGTTTTCTTCACGAATACAAAACTAACTGTAAACACTTTAGTTTTTCTCTTACAAAAAACAAATATGAAATATTTCAATGGACCACACTCACTGCCCCCCAACACACACAAATTCTTGAAAAACTGGTTTTATGTCTTAAATCCCTAATTCATGTTATTTTATACTTTCAACTAAAGGTAGCCCAACTCCAAAACTTTTTCTTTCTCATTTCTTATCAATTAAAAAAAATCCAATAAGTTCTTAAAATTTAGTGAGAAACAGCATTGATTTTGAAATAAAATGCCCACAACTTTATCTATTTACATTTATCTTATCATTCCTATTTTTATCAGGCAGGGCCACTGTCCTTATATTTTACATTTCTGGCAAAGATTCAAAGTCAAATACAAGAAAAATATACCTTAAGAACATAAGCAGGAAAAAAAAAAGCTTATAAATATGCACTTACAAGCAATAGCAGGTTTCTACATTTCCAAAGAAAAACATTTGTAGATGATGTAAATACCATAGTATATGATTTAGTCTCTATACCCAAATTTTGAAAAACATACTTGTTTTTCATGTGTGCCTCATATATTTATTTCCTTTTGAGCATTTACCTAAGCTTACTTTTCCCCAAACTCAAAACCACGTGGAGTTTCTCAATTCTGACATTTCCATTAAGCTTGTGACATGCCTCAACAGGGGAAATAAAGTATTGCCAAAGATCCATACAGCATCGACTTAAACCAAAATATATGTGGCAAATGAATATAGTACAAGTTAAGTGGCGCTAAATATATTGGATTCTGGAATTCTTCTCTGCATTATATTTAATTAGGGAGATAACTACTTTCGCTTGCTACTGAATACTCATCACATCTATTTTCTTAGGTTGAATAATAAAAGAGAGGAATTTATTTTTTACAATACATACACAAGCAATCACACATTCTCTGTAAATCTGATGTTTGGAATTCTAGTTTCTGTGCTTGGTTATACTGGGGAAAATGGAGTTGGTTTGGAATTGGGAACTTGGGAACTTTTTATAACATCAAAGCATCACATTCCTAACATTTATGTACATTAGTATTAAGGAAAATGAAAGTCTGTCTGTTCATTTTTTAAAACATCTATAGAGTAATTAAAACTACATGGTAAGTTTTTCAATATGTGGTCTATTTCATGTACCTTATGAAACACTTCTTTCATTTCACATACTCAATTATTTCAGGACTTTGTAAGAGTAAATTATTAAATTTAATATAATTAACAAAAAGCTGCATTAACAATGTTTTAATTAAAGTAGGTTGTTTGGTGGGGGAGAGGAGAAAAATCTTCCTCTTATAATCATATTTTCTATAGTTATTACAATGTTTCTGTATGTTTCCCCTTTTCTAAATTCTACTTCCTATTCAATTATATTTCCCACCCTTCTAAGCAGTACATACTTTTCACTGACAAAGGAACTCAAAAGTTTTTACCTCATATAAATCGTTTCATTTTTCAGAACATAAACTGTGACATAAAAAGTTGCAAGATTTAGAAAGTGCCCCCTCTATGGGACTCCTGATAGATTGTTGGGTATTCATCTCCAGATTCTTACTTAGGTTCCAAAAGTTTTTAGGATTTGTGATCTCTAGATTAGCTTAATAAACATCTTCAGAGTAAAAACACACAGAAGCAGGTACCTATAGTAAACATGTCTATATACAGCTATGTATATATGTGTGGGGGTGACGGTTACAGAAAAGTTTAATAAATGTGCAAAGTTTTAAAAACTTGAATTTGATGTTAAATAGTTATGAAAATATATAATGGCCCATTATAAAAGAGTATATGTCTGTATTTGAAATTTAGCCCTGAAAAGTAAGGATTCAAAAATCAGAAGACTCAATTTAAATTATTTTCTCATATTTTATATCAGCCATGAATTTCTGCTTAGCCATACCATCTAACCTAACTCTACTGTTTGCAAATTGCATAGGCAAAACAAAGTTAGTAACTAGGCAAGATTTCTCTTTTAAAAAAATACCAAAAAAAAAAAAAAAGGAAGAAAACTTTTGCCTATGGGATAAAAACCATACAAAGGCTCCATGCCAAATAAATGATATATAAGGTATGCTGATTTCCTGCCTTCTGCCATCCAACCGGGAACCACCGCTGTCCTCTTAACCAAGGCAGTAGGGTGGGAAAATACCACTGTTGAAGAAATCTGGCTTCTATCAGCCTCTGTCACGGAGAAATAAACGAGACTGCTTCTCAGTAACCAAAAGTAATTTTAGGATCACAAATGAAAATGGTAAAGAAGCATACATCTGTAAAGAGAAAAGAATGAGCCGCCAAAGACAAAGAAAAATCAGAGCTATCAAAGTTGCTGCTGAGCTTTTTCTAAACAAAGAATTTTATGAAGCAGCTGAAGTTCAGTACAAAAAAGACTCCACCCTACCCAGCTTCTGCCGCGACTTTTCCCTGCTCCGAAAACTCCAGCCCACAGAACAGAATTCCTCTAACCAAATAAAATGCCTTCGGTGCCCTGTTTTAAGCACTATTCTTAACTTCCCACTCTCAAACTCAGGCAAAACGACTTATCTTAGGCTTTCTCAGAAATATTTAGTATGCACTCTTTCCAACAGCAGATCTAGAAGCTCCGGATTTACAAACATCCCAATTGTCTTCCAAGCCATTTGTTTCCCAGGTGCAAATCTGTCAGCCCCCCTCTCAATCTTCAAACCAGAGCCTCCTCTTCAAGCTCTTCCTGGGGCTTAACATTCCACTTATTTTTCAAACCGTGCAATAAACACCACAAGCAAAGCAAACGGCAAACTCACCATCCTCGCCTTCTTCCTGGGCTTTTATTGAGACAAATTGCCCTAATAAAACAGTAAGAATGAGGAGAGGTCTTGCTTCTACCCAGTTTGCCATCATGTCTAAATATTAGACATGTGGGTCCTCCTGGGAATAAAAAGTAGATTCTAAGGTTATTGTAGCACCATGAAGTCAGCTGTGGACTTTTCTTTCCCACCAGCCTCGGGGCTGCCTCTGCAAACCCCCTTTTTCAGCACCAGCTCCAGCACAGTCTGAGAAAACTTTTTTCAAGCGATGCAGCTTTAAATAGGAAGAATGCTGCCTCCACTTCTTTTCCTGCCCCTTTTCAGCTTGTTCAGGCTCATAACCATCCAGTGTCTGCCAAGCAACGGTCTGATTGATGGTAAACAACCAAATCAGAACACGCGCCTCTGTGCCTGAACTTTCCCTATTTCATTTAAGTTTAAAGCATGGATGGGACTCAAACTGAAACAAACTTTTATTTCTCTTTCCTTTTGTTTTTGTTTTTTTTTTCTCAAGAAAGCCTGTTAGAGAGAAAGAGTCCTATTCTCCCCTCCTTAACCCTTCCCCCAGACACACTCCTTAACTTTTCCCCTATAAGCGGAAAAAAGACATTAGGGAGGAAATACAGTCTTTTAGCCTAGTTTTAGGCAATTGGATAAATTCAAGAGTCTCTTTTCCACCTTAAATGGATCACATTTTAACCCTTTCTTTTGCTTAAATAAGGAAGTATTTTGTCCCCTCTTAGATCCTATTTTTGTTTTGTTTTTCCCCATACTCTGCAAGGGGACTCTTAGAACATTGCCCAGGTCAAATTCAGGTAAGGAAACTACTTTGGAAAAACGAATTTGTGATACAGCATACTTCGAGTCCAAAAGATAGGTCCTATCCTAATCTCTCCACATCTCTTGTTAAGGAACCACACGTGCAGGTTCCTTTTGCCCAGAGAATTTTATTATGTGGAAAAATTGGCTACTAAGCTGGTGGAAAGAAATGAGAAGTATACCACATCTGGATTCAGAAAGGTTCAGGTCAAACCCAGCTCTGCCCTCACTAACTCTGTGAACAGTCACATAGTCCTTTATCTCTGTGCACTCCAATTTTCTTATTTGATAAAAGGGTTTTACCCTGGACAGCCTACAAGATTTAGTGACACTAGAAGGAGTTGTATATTATTAAGTTCCAAACTGCAAAGAGCTACATAAAGGTAAATGGTGGTGTTATTAACTCTCCAGCAGGGAATATGGTAGTCTCAGGGGCACATGCCCTCTAAGAGCAATATTCTTGTATTTCTGTGCCACATCAATGCTTGCCAAGATAGTAATGACCTCATAGTATTCTGTATAATCTGTTTGCTACTTTGAGTGCCTCTGGAAATAGAATGGATGTTCTACACAATACAGGTGAATCAGCTCAGGGATAATCAGGAACCCTCAACTGTGCTAAGCCCTGGACAAAAAGGATAAACCAAGGAAATTAAGAGGCATGTCCATTGTTTTCAAAGAATGTATGCAGATAACTGAGGAAAGATATTTACACAAAACAAAACTAGAGCTTATAAATATGTTTAGGATGCATAAGACTCAGAAGAAATTCAGATGGAGACATTAGAAAATGAGATTAGATAAGTAAAGCATTTTTATCATTCATCTCAATAGAAAAATCTAAGAATCTTTGAATTTGAGCTTTGGAGGTAGAATCTCTAGGGAAGTATTGTAGAGGGTTCAGCTGTTTAAGGAGTTTCTAACTTTCTAACTCTATACCCCTCAGTTTAACTTTTCACTGGGACAAATCTCATTTCAATGACATCTATTCCCAGGGGTTCCCTACTTTCACTCAGTGAATGGGCTGAGAACCCCAAACTGTCATTTGCTAATTCTTTCTAGAATATCCGAGAGAGGCCAGAACTTGACAATCATATTGGTAAATATTCAATGAGACTAACAGGAACATAAATAAATGCTGGGGAAAAATAAATTGCCTTCTGAGCTTCCCAGTACTAGTTTACTATGAGGCCCCGACACCCAAGGGTTGGCACAATTTTGAAGCACCTTCTATGGAATCCTTACTAATGCAGGACAACAGACTTTCATGCTGTTAAATCTCCAGCTCTCAGCAATTATTCTCCATGCTGGGGATACAAAGATTAGATAAGATCAGAGGACCTGAAGTAGAGTCAGTGTACATAACCTTCAGTTCCTGCTCAAATCAATATTTTAGTATCTATTATTAATAAAGTTATATTAAATTTAACTGTAAGCAGGCCTTGTATAAGAAAGACTATAAGCATAATGTAACCTCTCACAATTCCCGCTAGTTTCAGCTTCCTCTTCCGACCCTACCAAAAGCTCTGGTAGGACAGAGACATAGCAAATATTGTCAGGAAAGCTGAGATAAATCAGCATTCTATCTCATCCTTGTGAAGCTTTTACTCTTATTGTCAAGACGTCAATAAATAGGAAAATATTTTGTGACTTGTGCTTTTTCTCTACATTTGGCATTAAGATACCACATGCAATTTGGAAAAAACCAAAGCATACAGGTTTTGACCAGATATGTCTGTTTAATTGATATGATTGAATTCAGGCAGGAGGATAGTCCTTGAGAACTGATTCCAGTGCTAGAGCAGAGGACTCAGAAACCTGTCCCTGTTCCCAGAAGTCCCAACCTGACAGTGTACGTATTGTGATAATACCTGCTCAGTGGGTCAACTTTTACCAGTTCTCCCAGCAACCATGAAAAGTGTTTATCATTTTTATCAAAATATATATTTGTAATCATGGTTTAAATGTGTTTACTTGCTCAAGTTTGCTAAGCTAGGAGGTAAATTTAAAATTCTCTTTTCAGCAATTTCTGACACCAGAGTGACTGTGCTCACTGCCTTTTGGTTGGACTTAGAGGTGCCAAATCATTTTTTCTTTTTTCTGCTGCACATTGGAAGAGTAAGAATTATGTTGGGAAAAACATTAAATAAGCAAACACTAATGAAAGCTGATGAGCACACACATACACACACACAAAAGGTCCCTGCACACTTTTTGTGATATCCAATACCACAGATAAGCAAAACAAATAATCTGCATGCAGCCCACGGCCCCATGGGTTGTACACCCACGAGCCTTCCTGACTCTCGTACTTTAGACTCAGAGGGAAGGGTGACTCAGCACCTCTCAGGTCTGACCCCTTCTCTCCGCACTCCTTGTCCGGCTCATCGTTTCTCCCTCAGGACTTTGCTCTGCCAGTGTCCCCTCTCTCCTACCTTTCACCTCTCTTTCTCTACTACTTTCCTGCAGCCTGTAGATCTGCTCCTTACCAATACCTAACTTATTAAAAAAGGAAGAAAGGAAAGGTTTCCTTTACCCCCGTGTCTTCTGAAGTCTCTTTCCTTCCTTCCACTCCTCCTCCTCCCGTCACCCTTCACCCCCACATCAGGGTCTCATCACCAGCTCTCTAGCACATATTGCACCGCCAGAGACATCAACAAGCCCTTTGTTAATAAACTCAAGGATTTCGTCTTTCCTCCCCTCCCCAGAGCAGTTGATTCTCTGACTACTCCCTTCCTACTAAATCCTCTCCTCCTGGGCGTCCCTGGTCCCGCAGACTCCTCCTATGCCCCCCACTTTGTGAGTCAAACTTCCCTTGCCAGTTACTCTCAGAAAGCTCCTTTGTGCTCAGCGGTGTTGTCCCTCAGCTTTTTCCCTCCTTGCCCACTGAGCTGCGTTATCCTGGCTATTAGATTCCCAGACTCTGTCTCCATTACCATGTGAATGACTCTCAGTCTCCAGAGCTGCAGACTGACTCTCTACATGTCTACCTTAAACACCTCCCACTAGTGTGTCCATAAAACTCAGAATCTAGAATGAAACCTTCATCTCCCACTGTTCCTTATGCCAGTTAACACTACCACCCTCATCCTGGTCCCAAGGAGGGCAGGAGTCGCTTTGTCCTCCTTAACCTGCATCCCACTGGTCACCAAGAGCTGTTGATTTTGTTATGCATGCCTTCACTCCATTACTCTGCTTTCAAAAAAAAGACCTGACACCCAAGCACATTATAACATAATATGATAAAATGATAATAACAAATACCAACATCTCGGTTCCCATCTTTTTAAACTTTCCTCTTGTTGTTTCATTCATGAAAAAGATAGATTTTCCAAGGCACATAAAGCAGTTTCATACCTCTGAATTTCACACCTCAGGCCTGGATCTTAGCCTGAAATAACCATCCCCTGATCTAATTCATTCCCTCATTTAACAAATATTTATTGAGTGTCTGGCAGGTTCCATTCAAGGCACTAGGAGACAGCTGTGGACAAAACAAACACAGATGAGGTCCGGGATCCCATGGAGTTTACCACCTGGAGTGGAAAAATAGCAATAAATAAGTGAATATGCAAGACAGGTAATTTTAGAAAGATAGGCCATGGAGGAAATAAACAGTATTGCTTTAGGGTTACTCAGGAGTTAGGACAAAAGGAATGCTATGATAGGGCCATTAGGGAAGACCACATTTAAGGCGATAACAGTGAACCTGAGACTTAAAATTTGAAAAGAATTTATTACTGGGGAACTGAAAAAAGGCATTCCAAGAAAAGGAAGCAGCAAATATAAATGACCTGGAAGGGTGAGTTCATTTTCTATTGTGGCTATAAAAATTATTATTGACTGTGGCTTAAAACAACGTTAATGTACCATCTTATATTTCTATAAGTTAATGGTTTGATGTGGGTCTTATTGGGCCAAAAATCAGTGTCATCCAGGCTGCATTCTTTTTAGAGCTCTAGGAAAGAATCCATTTCCTTGCTTTTTGAGCTTCTAGAAGTCACCATATTCCTTGTTTTGTGGCTTCTTTCTCTATCTTCAAAGCTAACAATATAGAGTCTCCCTGATATGCCTTTGTTGGCTCATCTGTTTCTCTGACCACAGCCTGGAAAGGTTATCTACTTTAAAGGATCCACGCAACTACACTGGACCCACTGGGATAATCCAGGACAACTCCCTCCTTCTCAAAGTCCTGAATTATATCAGCCAAGTCCTTTCTGACTTACACAGTAACATAGTGACAGGTTATGGGGATTAGTACATTGGCGTCTTTGGGGACCATCACTCTTCCTACAAAAGATGGCTATAAGCATTGATTGTGTAAAAGTAGAAAAAAGTCATTATGCTAGTATGATGTAATATACTAGCATACTAGTTTGAACTGTTTTTCTAAATGCAATAAGAAACCAAAACATGTTACTATACAGAGAAATAACATGTTTTAATATACTAATATTTAAAAATATGAACAGCATGTGAGAAATGTATTATAATAAGCCAAAGATAGAGGCAGGGACACCAAACAGAAAGTACTTTTAACCCAAATGAGAGATGATGGGGGCATGCACTAAGGAAGTACAGTGGAAACAGAAAGAAGTGGAGAGACTCAAAATATATTTTGGAAATAAAATTTCTGATGGATTATGGAAAGCTAGAGAAAAAAAGAAAAAAATAGAAATTGAAGAGGACACCTCTGCCAACTACGTGGATAATACGGCCAGCAAAGCTCAAGCATTGCCTCCCTAACAAACTGGTCTGCTCCTTCATGGAACTAACCAACATCTCCTGTGTAGACCTAACATCATACTATATTGAAGTATCTGTTTCTTCTACCACACTGAAAGATCCTTGAGATTATGGATATTGTTTAGTCCATTGTTTAGTTATTATATTTGCCTAGTAGCTATTTGATGAACCAAAAAAACTTGATGGTTGAATGACCATGAAAGAAGTACCAATGAGCATAAAGACGATTCCAAGATGTCAGCCCTAGAGGACTAGGAAAATGATGGTCCTAGTGAAAGAAATACCTAACCAAGGAAGAACAAGTGGTAGTAGAGCAGAAAGAGTTGATAGCTGATAAGGTGCATCTGTTCACATATATGCCTTGAAATAGCAAACCACAGTGTTTGAACAAAAGAAGATGCACATTGTAAATATAATTTTTCTAGCTGAAAGCCTCTGTGAAGATAATAATCTAACAATAATAGTGATAATAATGGCTAAAAGGTATCAAGTACCTACTATGTATTATGTTATCAGATACTGGTTAAACTCTTTTTATTTTTATTGTTGGGAAATCATTGAGGGCACAAAAAATAAACACTTTATATGTATCATCTAACTTAATCCTCAAATCAATGCTGTCTGGAAAGTGCTATTATTTTTCCTGTTTTACAAATGAGGAAGGAAATTGAGGCTCATAGAAGCTAAATAGTGTGTGTCAGTTACACATTGAGAAGTGACTAGATCCAGGTTTGGATCTACAGGGGCACAGTCTTTTATTAAAGAGTTGACGGCCGAAGAAATCTTGTGATGTTTATTTCCTTAGCTTAAATTCTATTACTGATAGAAAAAAAAAAGCTGATTACAATATTGGGAGAATATTCAAAATATATTTATAATCATATCAAAAATATCTTTTTAAAGTAAACTAATGCATATACCAATGAATTTACATATAAATGCTCTCTATAGCCAAACTTTATAGATGTATGTATATATATATTACCTCCATGTGAATATTTCTACTGAAAATTATATCTTTAGACATCTAGGCACAAATGGAAATTTTTGTCTTCATTTTAACATTTTTGCAATATGAACTTTTATTTTAATCTGGATATTAATATTTTAATTAAGACATATTTTGGGAAAAGTTTGGAATTTTACATTTTAAAATATTGTATGATCTTCCAAACCACCCATGGTCACATTTAGAAGTTATGGAGAGCCCTGTGAGCCAAGATTGTAAGTAATAAGTAGGTTTGGCTTATGTGGCACCCCTCTCTTTATACACTGGATAGCACACAAATACTGTTTGATACTCACAATAGCCCAGTGAAATATTATAAACTAGATGATCGTTCTCATTTTTCCATCGGGACTCAGAGATTAAATGTACAATGCAATCAATGGTCTCTAATATTGGTTTCCAACTACTCTATGTACTGTACCATAATTAAACTATAATTCAAATTTTACTCACTAGGAGGGTAGAAACAATAAAGCATGCAAATATATAATGATTATGAGCACAAACCTTAAAGCCAAACTAACAGAATCTAAAAGCTGGTCCCACTACTGGATAGGTGGGTTTTTTTGCATTTTTTGTGTCCTTGTTGGAAAAATGAGAAAATCATACTGCCTACCCATTGGTAGTTATTATGAGTATTAAATTAGTTGAAATTTGCAAAACTCTTAGGATAATTGCTGGCATAGAGGTAATATTATATAAGTGTTGGTTCAACAAAAATAAGTAACCATGAACCGTTTCTTCTTTTAAGAAATATATAATTTGTCATCCATTTAAAATTTGACTATTAAAATTGATTTAAAGATCAAAACCCAGGGCAATACCAGAATGGGGTCTAATCATGACTACATTATCCTCCACTCACTCCTTCATTCAATTTTTTTATTCTTTTATACTGAGTTTATTGAGAGATAGTTTACAAAGGCCAAATTTTGCCTTTTCAGGATAAGAGTTATTTGAGTTTTGACAAATGTATGTCATCATGTGACTATTATCACAGTTTATAGGATATTTTCTTCACTCCAAAATGGTCTCCTATTTGGAGTCTATCTCCTTCTCCCATCCTTACCTTGTCACCATTGATTTGACTTGTATTCCCATAGTTCCATCTCTGCAGAATATTATATAATGGGATCGCACCATATGTAGCCTTGTAGTTCATTCCTCATTTTAAAATGTTTATGTTACATTTTAAAATTTATTTTCTAATGACGTTTTTATTTATTTTTGGTCACCCAAATTTCAATTTACTATTTCCTAATTCTTGGCCATCAATCCCTTAGTTATTTTTTAAGTTTAATAAATCTTGAAACACGGATGATTATTTGTATTGGAATAGCAATTCTCTACAACTAAATTGAGAGTTCATGAGTCAGGGCTTCCCGTGAGGGAAAGTTTTTAGATGTCAGGACTAGGCAAAGGCTACAAAGAGGAAATTGTCTGTAGCTCAAAGACACGAAAAGGCCATTTATACCAAATGAGTGCACTATGCTCCGTATCCTGCTTTTAAAAAAATTAAATGCCTACGAGTCTCAAATTGCTCCTTAACTAAATAAGGAGTCATTCAGCACAAGAGGTTCCACGTTCTTGCACTGTTTAATTGATAATTATGTGGCAGCCACAGAAGTCCAGAAACTGTGTCTTTTCCTGGTAAAAAGAGAGCAAGAGGGAGCAGGGAAATCAATGTGATATCTTTTGTCATATTGCATAAGTCTGTTAGTGTTTTGTCTAACATTTTAAGGTTTTTTGTGTTTTGGGAAAACTACCCCATCAACTTCGTTAAGTAAATTCAGTTCTATTTTCCAGAGTTATGGAATTCTGTGCTTTTAAGAGGAAATGCAAGAAATTTTTGTGTATTGGCCCTTAAGAGAGAATAGAATTTTGTATAAACTTGCCATTTTAAGTGTTGCGTCTGTTCCACTGTTGTTTTACATTTTAAATTTTATTCAGTATTTGAAAGCAATGATTACACTAGTTGTCAATGTCAGAAGCATTAAATAGTAATGTTTTTGACAATATTTTTAGGCCATCTGTGAGTAAGGAAAATATTCATCCCTTTATCTTTCTCGCTGATATAGATGTATCAAATGGAAAATGGCCAAGAATGGTCAAATCTTGACTAAGATCAAAAAGCAGAAACTTGTAGCTCACAATCCCTGCCGTGACAATTCTTTGTAGAGTGTAAGTACTTTAGTAATAACTAAGAAGTGAACATGATATTCTTGACTTAGAAATGTGTGATTTATTTGAACTATAATTTTTATTTAAATATCTTCAAATAATCAATGAGTTCATTTGGTATAAATACAGAAATATACATAAGGATAAGTTTTGACCATAATAACTGAACTCTTAACCATATAGTAAAATGTAGTCATTATGCAGCTAAGATTTTTAATACTCTAAACCCCACAAGGACCCAGTGACTCATTGATTATTACTGCTTAGAAATCATGAGCAGTTTAAACATGTAGTTCTACTTATGATTTAATTAAAACAGGTAAATATTCCTACATCACAACATATATACATAAAAAACTAGTTGGTGAAAAATAAATTCACGGACTTGATTTTGAGTATATTCTTAAGTTACTGCATCCACATAAATCTTCCTTAACACCCACAGTTAAGAAAATCAAAGCCCCCTTGCAACACTTTTTGTCACACACAAAAAAATGGGTCATTCTTAACCCACAGTAAATACTGATGGAGGTTTCATTCACTATTTGGAGAGTTTACTACTTTAATGTGTTTTTATTTTGAGTATGTGAGTGATATCATTTCATGAGATTTTGAGAAACACATGGATTTCATTTTATTGTTTCAAAGAGGTTTATTTTTGTTTTCTCTGGAATAATTGTAGTCATAGGATATTATTAAATGAATGAGATTTTGTGCCCCTCTCAGTACTACCTCCACTTCCATGATTTTAGAATGAGAAGCATCTTAAAAATTGTTCTGGAACTTCTAAAATCTCTTTTCCATAAATACAATACACAGTTAAAATGCTCAAGGGATTTTTAGAATGTTTGGTAATTTCTCTCCTTGTTAATCTACTAAAATTAAATTTATACACATTTATTTGTAAGAAGAGTTATTTTATTAATTCACGGCTTATAGTCAATCTCTAAGGCCCATACATTGGCTATCAAAGCCACAATGTACTTAATTTCTTAGTTTCTAGATTTTACTTAATTTTTAAGAATCTATTTAAAAGTCTCCAAATACTTCAATTATTTGAAACAAATTATCAGTAGCAGGAAGAATTAAGAAATTATCACACTCCTGAGGCATGCGCATCAGTCACTTTCCCTTCTTTCAAATATGACTCATTCATCCTGATGTGCTCATTTTGCTTAAGTAAGGGGTGGGGGGGTTCTGGTTTCAAAAGTAATATGTAATTCAACACAGTACACATTTATTGAGATATTGCTTTGAGAATACAAATATCAATAGGCCTAGACCACCAAGGATTTACCTGACTTGGTGGTAATATACACAATCATTGATACCTATAACCCCCATAATAAAGGAATGTGTTCCACCATAGAAGTATACAGAACAGTGCAAGAGTACGGTAGGATAAAAGGACTTGGAGAAACAATGAATCTGGGAAAAACTTGTGGATATGATGGAATTTAAGCAGAACTTAGAAAATGGATAGCATTTCAACAATGATTTATTGAAGGGAAGTTAGGGAAGCCATAAAAGTAAACACTCGAGTGGCTTAAGGAAACTGTTAGTAGCCTAGCAGAGTTAAATCATGGACTACTCAACACTATAAAATACAAAAGCAAGAAAGTAGAAATAATTTTAAAAGCAGACTTGATCAAAAGGATGAAATTCAATGTTTAATTTAACAGAAAAAGTAAATAAACTGAATTATGCAGTTAAAAGTGATAGATTGTCAGACTATGTCTTGAGAAAAGGTAAGATTTGAAATGAATTAAAAGTGAAAAGAATAAATAGGAAAAATGGAATAAGCTAGACTTAATAAAAAAGCAATAAATAAACTGCCTAGATGCAACAGATGGTTCATATTCAGAAGCAGTAGTCATTAATTCCTCCAGATTTAGAATTCATTTGATAGAAAATTGAAAGCTATTGAGCAAAAGAAAGAAATAATAAAATAGTTTCTAAGTGTGTACAGTGAATTAATAGGTTAGAGATTCCATAATGCACTTTGAGGAAGATGATGCATTCACAGTGGGCATGATGAATTCAGGAATTATCTTCAAAACCATTATCTTGTTGGGAAATTTGGCCAGATATAGGGATAAGAATGAGGGATGGGGAAAGTGGGATCAGAGACATGAAACTAACTTAACTCTTTTTGGTGATCAATTTTGAACATTTCTATTTTACTACTTGTTACATTCTACCTTAACTAATCTTAAAAAGAAGTTATTTGTTCTACAAAAGAGAAGGATTTCACTTAACAGCCAAATTCTCTAGAACAATGTTATTACTGATACCCTTCAAACGTCTCCTCTGCTAAGTATTTCTTCCTATAGTCATCCAAAAATGCGTTAAAATGCTAAGAATGAAACTAAAGTTCAGTAACTTTCCTTTGGTTAATATAAATATAAATCTGTAATTAAGTTCTTTAATGGATATTTTGGAAACAAGAGAAAGGATGAGTACTTCAAACATAAGTCCAGGTCATGGAAATATAATGAGGATATATCATGACTGTAACATAATTGCCCTACCTTACTTCTTTGCAGCCTCCCAAATCTAAAAGTGGCATTGCTTTCAAGTTCTAACCAAAAAAGCATAGAATGAACTTAAATACAATGTAGTCAAGAACCAAACACCAGAACTCTAACTTATAATCAACACACCCATCCCATAAATACAGGAGAAACTTTGGTGGAGTGGTAGAATTACAGGGAACAAACCAGTATTTGCTTTGGCAGATGTGAAGTCTGTGCAAATAGGAGCACAGCTGTATGCAGAATATTTTAGTGTTTCTAAAACTGCTGAATTAGACATAAAGAAATAGTAAAGTTGCAATGTATCAGCAAATTTAGAGAGCAAAGTGCCATTTTGATATTTAAAAATTTTTATAGAATCAGTGATCTGTATTAAGCACTTTTGTCACCCTGTTAGTTGAAATGTAATACTTCCAGCTTCCTTGTCAAGCCACACCCTAGTGACTGACAGGGCTACAGTCTCACTTTGGAGACTTTAATATTTTCCAAAAGAATATGGCAAATTCCAGAGGGGCTGGTGACCCTTTAGCGCAAAAGAGACTTAATTAAATATTTAATCAGTTACATATGTGAGGAAATTTCAATAAATGTGAAACATCTCACACTGAAGTTCAGAAAAGCAATGCTGAGAGTTTGAGATTAAAATCAGAGAACTTAGTCAACAATGTTTCTTATCTAAAAAAGGAGGCATATTCACATAAAGCTCTTGAATTCCCCAATTTAGTAAACTATACTATTTTATGGAGATGTTTCAGTCTCTTTAACATTTCAAAGCAAAAATGAAAAAGCATCATTCCATTCACCAAACAGACCTTTGTCCTAAGTATTTACTGAATAAATGATGACTAAATATCTAATACTTGACTTCTGCCACTCTTAGAAATTGTCGGGACTTTCATCAGGGCTAATTAATTATAACCTACTATGACCTTTTTTTTTCTTGAGACAGAATCTCACTTTGTTGCCCTTAGAGTGCAGTTGTGTCACAGCTCACAGCAACCTCAAACACTTGGGCGTAAGTGATTCTCTTGCCTCAGCCTCCCATCTAGCTGGGACTACAGGTGCCTGGTTATTCTGTATAGACAGGGTCTTGCTCTGCGGCTGGTCTGGCTCTTGCTTAGCTCAGGCAATCCAGCCGCGTTGGCTTCCCAGAGTGCTGCAATCATAGGCATGAGCCACCACTCCCCACCCTGACCTATCTTGTTTCTAAATTAAGAATCCGTGTGTGTCTAACTTCCTCACTGATTGAGTTTTAGACCTACTCATGTTTCAGTTAAGTGTTGTTAAATTGACTTAAATGTACTTTCAATTGTGAATCCATTTTATTGAGAGGACAGGAGTGACTCCATTTTGTAACCTACCACCATCTTAGATCCCCTAACCACCCCAAGTTCCTGGAAAAACCCCAAAAACCTGCACCCTAACTCCAGCCAATTAGATCTCAGCAAGAAAATCCCCAAAACCGCAGTTAACCGCCTGGCCCAGCTTAGCCAATAGAGCAACATAAGAAATAGGTCAACCAACCCCATGCTTGCTACAGTAAAACCCCCACCCCTTTTGTAACCACAATAAAAGCCCCTGGAACCCAGAAGTCCGGGGCTCTCAGCTTGGACCCACTGTGTTGGGGCCCATGAGCGTCTAAGCTCAAGCTTGAATAAAGGCTCTTTTGCTTTTGCATCAGACTCGGCTTCCTGGTGGTCTTTGGGGACATAGATTATCTTTTAACTTTAATTTCAGAACTCCGGGATGTCTCTCTGCTGTATTTCATTTTTCCTTTAGACTGCTGTCCTAACATTACTTTTAAAATGAGCACTTAGGCTAGGAGCTCATAGCTCAGTTGTTAGGGTACCAGCCACATACAGGGAGGCTGGTGGGTTAAAACCGCCCAGTCCTGCAAACAATGACAACTGCAACCAAAAAATAGCTGGCACTGGGTTGGGTGCCTGTAGTCCCAGATTCTCGGGAGGCTGAGGCAAGAGAATCATTTAAGCCCAATAGTTTGAGGTTGCTGTGAGCTATGATGCTACAGCACTCTACCAATGACTACAAAGTTAGACTCTATCTCAAAATAAATAAATAAATAAAATGAGCATTTAATCAGAAGCTACAAATGTGTTTCATCCTGTGGACTAACTCCTGATTGATTCATAGTAACTGCCTAGAGCAATGGTCCTCAACCTGTGGGTCGC